>WBMV01005841.1:2230027-2454063 GCA_013396655.1 Campylorhamphus procurvoides | reverse complement strand
CCTCTCCCTCTCCCTTTCCCTCCCCTGAGATTCCATAGATATGAGCAATTCAATTGCAGGAGTTCAGTCACAGGGCAAGGACATGCAATAAAGAGGTTAAATAAACAGTGGTTTGTGAGTGGAACTGAAGGAGGAGGAGAAAGAAACTCAATCCCATCATCTCAACCCCATTATTCACTTCCTTTTGTGGATTTTTTACAACTTGACCCAGAGGAATAGGTGCCAACAAAGCCGCTGGGGAAGTGGGCAAGTGGGGACTCAATAAAGCTCTTTTCCAATGTTGCTCAGAAAATTTCAGGCTTGTGGTGGTCAAAGCAGATCTTCACTGCTCTCTGACCTCCTCTTTCCCAGTTTTCTGAGTCTTATCTTTGCCATAGCAGAAATCTTCCATCTTTGTCTCCAAAACAACAATAACAATGAAATTCTGTTGTCCTTAAGGTTGCTTAAGAATCCAGAGGCTGGTGTGCAGTGCCCAGCCCTCCTGCAAAAGTCTCTCTCAAAAAGACCTTGGTTTCCACACTGACTGAATATCTTCTAGAGGAAGATGTTGTGTAGCTGTACCAGTTAATCCATGTTAATTAAATTGTTATCAACTTACTGAATTTTTTTTTTTAGGAATGATTGGGTTTGGATTTTTACTTTTTTTTTCCTTTTTAATAGAAAAATGCTGCTTCTGCATACTACGAAATTTCCACATGAAAATGTTAACCTTATTAGTTTTTGTAATAAGGGAAGGAGAGCTGCACCAGTTTATTTGCTGCTTTCAAACCTGGGTGTTTCAGCTGGCTCAGCCTGAGTAATGTTTTTTAATGTTTTATTTATTACACTTCTGGATTTGATTCAACATTAAGCAGCGTATCTCCTGTCACATGGAAATGGTCTGTTGGCCATCTCCTCTGCCCACAGCAGTGACCTTGCTGGCTACAGCAGCTTTCCCACTGCAGGGTGGTCTCCCCTGGGTGGAGGTGGGTGATGTTTCCTGGTGCCTCATCCCTGCAGGTGCCCCCAGTGCCTTTTGCAGCCTGTCAGGCATTGGCACCTCCCTTGTCTCTGCACTGGGCAATGCCACCATCCCACTTGCTTCACGGAAGAGTGAATTACCTGAAGCTTTAGAAATTCTGCAAAAGCCCCAAACTTGGATGAAAGGTTAAAGTTAGAACAATACACCTGTCTGGAACACTTTTCCATATTGTAAACTGTGTGTCAAACTGAAACACAAGCCTGGAGTGTTTTATGGTTTCTGGTGCCTTCAAGATGTAGACCTGCATCTATACAGGCATTTGACTCTCTTGTTAATTAGTAGATGATCTCAAGATTTTATTGGTGGCTGAGATTTTTTCTAAGCACAGAACCAGGCCCTGAGTGGCTCGATTCACTCTGATGTGATTTCTTTCTGTTTCTATGACCACAAAAGATGTCTCCTGGCATTTACAAAGATACTGAATAAGGAACCTGCACACAAACACAGACATTAGTCCTCTGCAGAATGAACTTCAAACAGATAAATTATGTTCCATAGTTATTTAATTGTCTATGGAAAGACACAGCACCTTTTTTCATAAGTCAATTACAGGGTCCAAAGCTGGTCTCACTGGTATCACTATTCCCTTCTTTATATGTCACAGCAAGAACATCTCACAAGGACTATACCCAAACTATTTCATCCTTCCTAAGTGTCCTGCTGGATGCTCCATGAGGTGTCTGGCCTCTAGGAGACACAAGGAGTGCATGGTTTTGGTGGAAAGGCCACCTACGCAACCAAGGGATGCTGGATGGGCTATGAAACAAGTCTGTTATTCCTGTGTATAAATAAATAGGAAGCGAGTGGCTTTGGAAAATTTATTTTCTGTGTCTTAAACCTTCAACTGACACATCTCTCACTCCATAACTGGCAGAAGAGGGAAAAAGAATCCACTTTTTGACTTCATGGCAAAACAGAAGCCAAATTGTGCTCTGGGCTGTGAAGAGACAGTGTACAAATATCCCTCCTGTCCATTTGGTCACCTAGATCCCAGCTCAAGTAAATAGAACAAAACAAGTGGCTGCTGAACTCCCCATCGCTGTCTCCGTTAACTTTGTATCACCATTCACATCTCCCTGCTTTGCCATTCCGTCCCTATTCCTTTTCCCAGCAGAATGGCTGCTGCCTCTCCAACTAATTCACTTTATTTGCTTCAGTGATTGTACCTGGCATCCTCTCCCATATCTTCACTTGGGCTTTCCTTTAATTCTCTCTTCTCTCTGACTTTCTCAGAATGTGTTCTCCGTGGTATTAAGGATGGATTTACTTCTGAGCAGGGAAAAATACAAAGTCATGAAAATCCTTTACAGTTCTAATTAGACTTGAGTAATGTATGTAGACAGACAGCCTTACCTGTACCAGTAAATGGAGGATTTGGGAATCCAAGTGCCTTTTGCTTTATTACTCAGTGGAGAACCATGAAACTTTCCATTTAATTATAACCAGGAACAACGTAAGCAATGAACAACTGGCAGGGCACAGTGCTGTGGGCATGTGGAGTTTAAATAGAGGATTTGGGGATCAGCCAGTCCTCATGGCTTATTGTGCCTCATTTTTCTTTGACTTCAGACAAGCCACTTACATTTCTCTGCCTCTGCTTGCTCGCATGTGACAGGCAAGAAAAATGCATATGTGCCCTGTGTGGTAAATGGTATGAAATGTTTTAAGTGGTGGCAAATTTATCAGGAATCTGGTCAGTGGGGCCTGGATATGAGGATGAAGGATGTAAGAGGAATAGGAGGAAGCAGCAGAGACCCCATGGGTGGTCTCAGACAAGGGGATTCTCTTCTTTCCTAAAGAATTCCCATGAGAGCTCATGAAAATCATTGTATTCTGTGTCTCAGTTTTCCACCTCTCAAATGGGAACCAGAGACAATACTGTCTTCCTTTTCTTTTTTTTTTTTTTGCTGTATATAACCAATACCTTGATTGAACCCTGAAGCTTTGAAAATTAAATGCTCTACCATTCAATAAGTTGTTTTCCTCACCAGTAAACAACTTTATCCAGTAATGGAAGCAAGTAGACAAGAATGTATTTGAAATAAAGGTTGTTAATAGGTTAAAAGGAACCCTCCCACCTTTCCAGAAGGCAATGCACATTTATCTGAATTTGTTGATTGGAGTTGGTTATGGAAATTAATTGTTAATATCTACACATCCTTTATTCTGCTACAATGAAGTCACAAATCAAATTAGGACAAAGATTTCTCTTTAATTTCTGTGTTTTTATTCTCCTTTTTTCAATTACTGCACTTTATATAATTTTTCATCTCGATCTGACAGCTTATTAACAGGCTTGAAACCCACAAATTAGCATTTTTTAAAGCCCACAATGAGAAGAATTGCAAGCAGTCCATCAATATATATTTCTTCTATATTTCTATCATCTAGTAACAGATATTTAAATCTTAGTTTCAGTCTCTCCCCAGTCACCTTTCGGGCAAATCCATCTCCTTTCTTTACAAAGCTCAGTGCTAACAAAGTCACACGTGGGGGGCAAACACATTACCACAGCTGGATTTTTTTGGCTTCAAACAGATGCAGACATTTAAATAGATGGTGGGGAGGACTGGTGAGCAGGGCCTCTGCAAAACCATGGGAGGGGAATATTCTCCTCTCCTGACCTGCCTCTACATAAAATTTTAAAGCAAATGGTAAGAAAAAAAGGCTTATGTTTGCAGCAGATATTACCCAAAGACTAAAGCAATCTGAAAGAGCTCAGATGGGGAGAAGTTGTGTGAGTGTAGCTCATGGAATGGATAACTACTCCAAGAGTGATTTAGGTGGAGGGGCACGCTGAGAAATACAATTTCCATTGCAGCAAATAGGGGTGCAGGGGAAGGAGATGGGTGTGATGCTGTTTGTTCCCTGACTGCAGAAAGGCTCTCACGGGGGACAGCATCAATTGCCTGAGCAGTGATCTTGTTCTCTTTTAAAGTGAGAACTTGCTCCCTTTATGGAAGGGGATGTTGCAGCTGGACAAAGGACCTCAGCAGATTAGATCGTACTTCTTCCGACTCTAAGTCTCTTTTATCTCCTTACTGATAAATTCCTCTTCCAGCACAGCAGACCTCACTTTTCTCTCTATTCCTTTACTATCCCCATAGGCATTTTCATTTGAATTTCTGATTTCTTGAGAATCCACATGATTCTTTAGTCAGGTGAAATCAAATATGCAAGAGAACTTGGGAAATATCTGGAATAAGAAAACTCAAGGCAGATTATTTGTGACTCTGTCACAAAGCTTATTTGTTTTTCTAACTACCTTGAAATCTCCAAAAAACAAGGTGCTCTGCCCTTTCAAAGGATGCTTTATAACCATTTCACTGTTAGAATTTTTCTTGCCTAAAATGAGAAAGGTTATGAAGGAGAGGCAAATGTGTGGTTTCATCTGTGGCCAACACAGATACCCCAGGTTCTCTCCAAGACCCAGTGTGTTGTGGTGCCTGGGGGCTGCCTTGTGGCCCCCAAAATGAGCAGCCAAGGTGACCCTGCCACTGTCCTCTGCCTCTGGATCTGCCCAGGGAGAGACTATGAAGGGATACCAGTTCTTGTGATTTGTTGTTTAAGCTACTCGAGTACTGAGAAGAGTCTCCTGAAATGCAGGTTCTTGTTCATTTACCTACTCGAATTATTCTCACACTTTTTTTCTCAGAAGCAGTTTCTGGGAAGCAAAAAGCTGGACTGAAAAGGTGAGAATCCAGCTGTTCTTGTGCTCTGTCCCTTCCCCTTGTAACTTGGGAGCTTGGGCTGCCCTTCCTGGCCATCACACTGGGATTAACCCTTGCTAACTCTACCTGACGTTTCCGTGAATGAGACGGAATGATGTTTGCACATTTCCATGGTAAATCAGCACTTTTGAGTCCACAAAGTATCTTTGGACTAGCACAGGTTGTCCAGAGAAGCTGTGACTGCCCCATCCCAGGGATGGATGGAGCTCTGAGCAACCTGGTCCTAGTGGAAGGTGTCCCTGCCCATGGCAGTGGAGTGGAATGAGATGAGCTTTAAACTCCGTTTCAACCCAAACCAGTCTGATTCTATGATTCTATTTGTAATCGTCTCTCAAATGTCACTCCAAGGGAGACTCACCCAGCTGTGCCTCTGATACCACTTTCACATGTTCCTTTGCAAAGCATAAAGAATATAAATCTTGTGTCTTCATGAGAGAATAGAATCTTATGAATGCTGCAAGGTCAAGACCATATTAAGAGGTGGCTGTGCCTGCAGTGAAGGACTCTCAGCACTGACAGGTCCCTGGGTGTGCACGGCCCTGCCTGAGCAGCAGAGCACTCATCTTGTCACGTCTCTTTGTTGTCTTTGCTGCTTGAGCAAGAGCTTTGGGGTATCTTTAATGATTGGGTCCTCTACAAAACAACACAGGAGTAAAGGACACCTCCTCTTTCAGCAGTGAGTTTTTCACTGCACTAACTCATTTGCTCTCTTGAAGTCTGCACCCCTTAGTGGGTGAAAAAAAGGAAGTCTGAGCTCATAATGACCTATGGACAGGATTTTTTTTAAGCTTACGGAGTCAGATTTGTTCCCTGAGTCCATTTTAGAGAGACAACAGAGAATTCAGGTTGAGATGAGAGACATCTTTGCAGAGCAGTCCAACATTTGGCTCACCTTGTTGTTTTGTGCTTCTGCAAGATCCTGGAACAATTGGCGTAATTAGATATGCAGAACTATTTGAGCAGCAATACCTACTCACAGTGGAGCAATTAAGACAATTACTGTATGTTTTATGTAACAGGACAAATGGATCTCACTCCTAAAGTCTTTGAAAATCTCCTATAAAAGCTCTAAAAATGCATTAATATATTAATCCTTCTAATCCTGTCAAACTACCCAAGTGTTTCTGTGAAGGGGCTGACAGGAGATCTCAGTACTAAGAGGAACAGCAGCAACCACTTGCTAGAGTTGCTTTTTCAACATTTGTCTTTCAGGTGTTGCAAACCACATTGACTTCGTGGGTGAAGGGTGGGATCACACACCATGGTTGGGGTTGGAGGAGATCTATGGAGATCATCTTCTCCAGCAGCCCTGCTAAAGCAGGTTCACCCAGGGCAGGTTGCACAGGATTGCATCCAGGCAATGGCTCAGAGGAGGAGACTCCACAAGGGATAACGGAGAGGAGAAATTCAGGAAAGACTCTCTTGACCTCCGACTTGGAAAAGGTTCCCCAACTTATGCAAGCAGCCATTCCTATTGAATCCAGTAAAAACCCAACTGCTTCTCCTGAGCCACAAATCTAAAAGGACAGGACTGTGGCCAGGAGTAAACTAGAGGGGTTTGGGGGAACAGGACTCCCCCAGCCAAGAAGCATCCCAACCAGTGGCTCTCCCTGCAGCCTGGACCTCTTACAACCTGCCCCATCTTCAGCCCAGGCACTTTGGAGCCCTGAACTGAGGGTGAACTCTGGGAGATGGGCCAAATATCCAGAACTAAAAATAAAAGCAAAGTAAATGGAAAAATATTTGGTAAAAATCCAGGTACAGGTAAGCACAGCTGCAGCACCATGGAGAAAGGAGGAGAGAAATAAAAGAAAACTGTGTTTCTATTTACCTACGCTTAGATCAGATCCAAGAGGCTTCCCTGCCTCTCCATTATCCAGCTGGCAAGCCATTTGCAATACCTACTTAATCAGGTGTTTGTGTCTCCTGCTCTTAGGCAAAGCCCATATTCTTACATTATCACCAGGGGAGAAGATGCTGATTTAGATATACAAGTTTTTAGGGTTTTTCTTTCCTTTTTTTTTTTTTTTTCAAATCTTGCCTGATTCTCTGTTCCAACTGCAGTCTCTCCCCACACGGATATCTTTGATTCCCACCGTAACTTCAATGTAGTTTTAACCCTCCACCTACCAGATGCCTGGTGCCCCAAAGCTTTAGTAACTCCTTAACAAGTTGTTAACCTCTTGTAAGGTAACAAACTCTTTTCTGCCTGGCACGGCAGTGCTGAAATCTCAGTGTGAAGCCTTTTCCACAGAGCCAGTCTTGCATTTCACAGCAACCAAAAATTGACAATCACATTTATACAGGAATATACATCTCACTGATACAAGTAGCTCATTAATAGCTCTTAATTGAGACTAGACTCAATAGCTAAGCAGCCACTTGGAGAAGATAATGGGTGTGAGGTGAGTGACCCCGGCTCAGTGTTTGAGGGATTTCAGAGCACCTGGATTTTCAGAACAGCCTGGGGAAATTAAACACAAAATAGCTGTCATATTTCACTGAGAATGGGATACCTGGTATGGCTTAGCAAAATAAAATTCTCAATTTTAATTTTTCTGTATTTCAGGTCTTGATCTGAAAGCCAAGGCTAATGCTTCTTCTTCTAATTTAGAGGTTCATGGGTCCCTTAAGGTCTTTGAGTTATGTAGATGCTGGTTTATTTGGGACTAGTTAAGTAAAGCACTGCTTGAAAACCCAGGACATGTACAAGCAGAATGTGCCTCCTGTATGATCCCAAAAGTACAGGGGAAAAGCTTTGGAAGTCAGGCCTTCTGCACAGCAGAGCCTGTGGTTAAACAGGACCCCTCTATTTCGGGAGACATTTTTGTGGGAAACGCTGCCCTGACCCTCACTGGACTGTTTATGCTGATTTGCAACAGATGAATTTCTGTCTCTCTGTGCCTAAATATTTCGGAGACCTACGTGAAGCAGCCAGAGAATGAGATTGGGGGGAGAGGTTGTACCTTTACCCTGTGAAAATTTTTGCAGGGGATGTTTCTCAACAAAACACTGAAGTTTATTCTAAGGGAGTGTGTGAAACTGCTCCTAGAGAAAGGAAAAGGAGGGTGAGAGTGCAGTGCTGGGGGTGCAGACCCTGCCCATGTGAGAGGAGCCTGGAAAACCAGCAAGGACAAGTGCTGCTTATGATTCCGAAAAAATTAGGAGTGAGTTGATCAGTTGGAGGATGGAGGCATTAGGGTTACATCTTTTTGAGCTAGTCATGAAAGGAGACTGCCATACCAGGCTGGTGTTGGGCAGGGAAGAGGACTCAGCAACCTGATGTCCCCAGCACAAGAATCATCTCCAGCAGGAGAGCAGCACCACCCCAGAGACTGATGGCCATCCATCCACCCACAGCTTCTTAATTAAGGTGAAAAGTCTCTTATGTGCATTGAGCCATTGGGCAATGCAGTCCCAGCACGGGTCTCTGAGCAGCAGGAGCTGTGCAATGCAGGTGATGAGTCAGGCAGGGCACCAGAGGGGCTGCGAAGTTGGGCTTGGTGATTCAGTGTTAACAAATCTCTCCCTGCCAGGAGTAGGTTGTAACACCCAGACCAACCTTTGGCATGCACCAAAAATATGTTTATGCAGCTTCATCTGAGTGCACTCTGTGGGAGGGCTGCTGACCTCAACTCCTCATTTTGGTGGCAGAATATGTTTACAAAAATTAAGGTTATCGATTGCAGCAATTCTTCTCAATCAGCCTATTAATGCTCGTTTTATGTAACAGGACAAATAGATCACAGTGTAAAGTCTTTGAAAATCCCCTGTGAAAGCTGTAATAATGCTTTAATGTATTAATCCCCTTAATCCTGTCAGACTCCCAAAGAATTTCTGTAAAGGCTGACAGGAAATCTCAATACTAACAGCAGAACCAGCAGCAGACACTTTTCAATCGGTGGTTTTTAACTATTTGTCAGTCTCCTCATTTTAAAATACTCCCGAGCTGAGGGTGAAGAGAACTGCAGTTTGTGAAGTGTAGGGAATGATTTTAAGTTGTTTTGTGGGCTGGATTGTCCTTTAATTGATATCATCTTAAATGAAAACTACTACTGGCTGTTGGCACAAGGGTGAGCATCAGCATTTTGCATCCTCCTTTTCTGTATCTCCCCCCTTTTTGCTGTGCCTCACGTGCCTGCACTTTGTCATCTCTCTCTGCTCCTTGCCAAGCCCTTGTGTACTCGTGTGGGATGGTGATGTACACCTTTGTCTCCCAGGCTCTGATTGCATTCCATGCTCCTGTGGGTTCAACATGCTCTGCAAGCAGGCTGGGGATGCTGGTTCTGAGGGCTACAGGATATAAATGCTCTGCCAGAAAGCCCAGGAATCTTTTTGCTCCAGTGTTTGAGTGTAGAGAATAAGTTTGAAAAGAGAAAAATCAGATAGTGCCACGTTAGCAACATAATGGCAGTGCTTCTTTGAAAGGTGGCACCTCCACTTTCAGACATGTTCTTGGCAGTCTGTAATTTAGATGCTGAAGCGTTTAGTCTGTAGGACTTTGTTTTTCTTCCTTCACCTTTTCTTTCACTCATAAAGAAAATGACATTCTATGTAAAATGTAATAACCAATAATGAATCCTTTAAAGTGCAACATTATCTTTTCAGCACACATTTCCCCTGCACCTCTCCTAATTATTTGATTAAACATGTGCCTTAGTAGGTGTAGTGTTTGCTGGAGTGATCAGGTTGAATTCATTTTCCTTGTAGTGAACAGAAGACAGTGTGTTTGGGGATCCTGAGCAGTTACGTGCCTTTGTGATAGAGGAGGCAAAACCACTGACAGCTCTGCAGTATCAGTACAGCCCATGGATTAACTGCAACTCTGCCTTTGATTCCATTGACAGCAGCGCAAATGGATAGTAATTTCAGTAAATCAGCAGAGTTGGTTTGAACATAAAATCAGAAACTTTGTGTTCCTCCCTGTCATCCCTAGCATGGCTGGTGTCACAGCAACTTCCTGGCCAACTGGTCTAAAACCAGATTTTTCCCATTCAAGGTAAAACCAGTGAAAAATTAAGTGTTTTCTCAGTATTTGTCAAATCATAACATCATAGAATGGATTGGGCTGGAAGGGACCTTAAAAATCACCTCATTCCAAACCCCTGTCATAAGCAGGGACACCTTCCACTAGACCAGGTCACTCCAAGAGCTGTCCAACCTGGCCTTGGACACTCCTAGGGATGGGGCAACCTCTTTATCGTGTTTCACCACCCTCATTGTAATATATCTCTTCCCTATATCCAATCTAAATAGACTCTCTTTTAGTTTAAAATCATTTCCCCTTGGACTATCAGAACAGGCTATACTGAAAAGTTGGTTGTTATCTTTCTTAGAGGTCCCTGAAGCACTGGAAGGTGGTGTAAGGTCTCCCTGGAGCCTTCTCTTCTCCAGGCTGAACAGCACACTGAGGAAAAAGCCCTTCTCCCTGACAGGAGCTTTGCTGCTGGAGCAGTGGTGAAGGAAGGGAAGGCAACTTCCCAGTCTGGAGTTACAGACAGAAAACTGGGCAAACTTTGTGTTCAGACATGGGAATGGACTGCTCTGTGATGCCCCATCAGTGTTCTGCTGCTGTCCTTTCACGTGTCTGTATCAGCCTTGCTCTGGGCTTCTCATGTGAACACAGAGCTCTTGTTACATCAGCTGGGAATCCCATGATGGAAAACTGCCAACAAGTGGGGTCACAGTGCACTGGGGGATGTTGTCCATCCATGGAGCATCCCCCAAGTGGGAGAATGGAAACACAAGGAAGGCAGAGTAGAGAAGCCTGTGAAGGACTGTAGCATCATTTATTAATCTCTGGTTTGGTGTACATGATGTGCAGAACTACATGGTTTAGGGGTAAAGATTAATGTTTTCCCTGGCTAGGCAGAATAATTGTTTTCTGAAAAGCTTAAACTCTGAGTCACCACCAAAAGACAAAGCTGCCACCCTGGAAGGTACCTCCCAGGACAGCATCTCCATCTCCAGCTCTGGCTGCCCCAGGCAGAGCTGTGCTGTGTCCCCACTCTCTCCAGCAGATAGAATGGCCCCGCCTGACTCATGCATTTTCCACTTTATCCTGTGCATTGATAGTTTATTTGAGCTCCTCTTGCAAGAAATAGCATTCAACATTTTCTTGCTTAATGCCTTGGCAACAGCATTTTTTCCTTTTTATTTATTTAATTTTTTTACTAGTACAAGATGCTGTGCCAAGAAAAATCTAATGCTCATCCAGAAAGGATTAACTAGGTATCATAGCAATATCCATCCGTTTACCCACAGAAGAATGGAAATTGTTTCCCTTTGTGCAACACATTTTAGAGAGTATTTCACCTTAACTTTCATGTTGAGACTGTTTGTAGTCCAGAGATAAGTCTTTGCAAGAAAATCGATAATAATTCATGCATGCACAACTCGCATCAGCTTCCACAGGACATTAGGTTTTGTATTAACATAAGTGAAAATTGCAAAGTTCCTTTCTCAATAGAGTAGAGATAACTACTGTTAAGTGCTTTTTCACACGTATGTGTGAGTCCCACAGTAACATAGACTATAAAATATGGCTTTGTAGGTACATTGTTTCATATAAGCTTTGCATTGCAAGTGTTTTCAAAAGACAGCATCTGAAATTCCTGCCACCTTAGACTGGCTTCATTAGAGACACCCAGAGATGTGGCTTCATCTAGGGAATTGTGAGTCACCAATTTGTCTTTGCCTGTTGGTCAAGTGAGGATGAGAAATTGGGGAATTCATAGGTCTGGGGCTGAAGGGGAAGGAATGTCTCTTTGGTACCGTAAAATGTCTCTCTAATTAGTTGGAGAATGTCAACAGAACACAGAACCTCACGAATTCAAGGCAGAATAAATATCATATAAAACACAGGCAGTGCTGGCCTAGGGAGCACAGATCCCCCCAACTGTTTTACATGGAACATCTCTTGGTGCTTGTGTTCACTGTGCTACCAAAGAGTGAAATAAATTGTATTTGTGGTTAAAAGGATAAAAGATAAAATATGGAGCCTTTCACTGTTTCGTGATGGCTTTAAGATCTGGGCTGGGTTTCCAATGATCTGTGACAGGTCAGTTCTGCAGCTCAGGTTTATTATGCTGAAAATCTGCACTGCGAGGCATATTCCAACATGAAAGAAAAGCACTGCTACAGCTAGAACAGAAACCAAAGGAAAACAAGGCTCCTATCAGTAAATGTTCATGCTTTCCTACCATAAGATAGAAAAATAAATAAAGCAATCCATCAAGATTCCCTTTAAGGCACTGAGACAAGTGTAGCTGCTGGTCCCTATTTGTGCTCCTGGAGTCTGAGACTGCAGAGATCCGAGGAGTGGAAGTGACAGTCCTCTGGTCAGACTGCAGGTTCAACACAGCCCTGTCTTACCTGTCATGCTGGGTGAGATGATGGGGTTTGCATCATGTCAGTCCTTGGCAGAGCTTGGGCTGATGCTCAGAACTTGCACCCAGCTCACAGTGCTGGAAAAGAAAGGTATGTATGGAAAAGTAGTTGATGGCTGGTTGAATCTGAGTCAGTCTTACTGGCCTCTGCTTCCTACACTGATGTGAGAGCATAGGTGTTGAATTCCTTTGGAGAGGGTTTTATCCTACTGCTGGGCAGGTATTGGATGAGGTTTATCTATTTTATCAACTAATGAAAACCCCGAACGCTCTGGACTCTGCTGTTGACCCAACTGGCACAAGTTATTGCTCTCTGAGCTCTTCTTATTGATGGAAAATCTAAATCAGAAAAGCTGTTCTCTTGCTTGGCATGAGCTGACTCATTTGTCATCGTTCTCTCCAGAGAAACCAGGGGCTGACCTGGCTGTGCTCTGCCCAGCAGCCTCTCCAGGCTGGGGCTGTGAGACATGTGGGGAAAACTTCTGGGTAACATTGTCCCTCGTGTCCAGCTGATCGCCAGGCTGTGACTCTACACCTCATGTTTGTAGCTGGGAACACGTTGAAAGTGCCTGATTTGAGGTATCCACAGCTCTGAAATGTAGATTCTGGATGGAGATACCCCAAACCCTCCATGAAAAAATAACAATCCATATCCTTTATTCCTTCTGAGAATCCTGGCTATGGATTTTCACTCTGCTGTAGATTCACAAGCCCCAACTGAAAATGGAAGAAAACTCTATTCGTGAAATCATATGATGCTCCAATGGAAAAATATTTATGTTATAGAGATGATCAGTTCTGTGGTATATTTACACTATTTTATGGAAACATGCATGTGGGGATATATATTTACTCCAGTAATTATATGCTTCATGGTGCTCTGAGAAGTAAAAAACATGCCAAGAATAATTTAAATAAATATTAAGGCCTTGACATAACTCGTATTGCAGTGATGTGGTTTTCTAAGTGCAAAAATTTTCCCAGCTCTACGGTATGTCATGAAGGAATAATGAATGCAAATGCTGTTGATGATAGTCATTAAAATTCTGCAAATGAAAAATGACTCACCCTTTAGTTAATTCTAACCCATTGCAGAGAGAACCTGTGAATGCCTTTGTCAGTGACACTGTTAGCTTTGGAAAAGGAAAGTTCTTGAGCAGCTTTCCTGTTCCTGGGAAGCTTTGTCCTTGTATGGTAACAAGTTTTCTGACTGCTGGAATGATGGAAGCCTTTTAACCACCTTCGACGTGTGAAATGGATCCAAAAATAAAGCCTGTGTTTGACAGAGGGTTGAGGCGTGGCAGGAAAGGGTCAGTGGTGGTGCTGAAAGGAATATCACCTGTGTTCGTGAAGGAATTTGGGGCTCCATTGTGCTGACTTCTAAATAAAATGTCTCTGCAGAGCTTGTAATATAAATAGGAAAATCTGACAAAAGATGAGAACTATTTTAGGGACAGAGGATTGAAAAAGTGAAGGATTATTGTTAATCTTGAAGGATGTTGAAGCCTTGCTCACAGACCTGGGCCTTGGTGGGGCGGGTGATCCATCAACTCTGGATCTCTGTCAGTCAGGGGTGCCACGGGGAGCCCAAAAACTGCATGGGAGGTGGGAAAACAGGGCATTGGGAAACTCACTTTGGCATTGCCCTTGGAGCAAAGTGTCTTCACTGCTTGTAGGTTGTGTCTCTGTAACTGAGGTGGCATAAAGAGACCAGAAACTGGAGGCCAAGTTGGCTGAAAGCAGCAGTAGGAATAATTTGTCTTTGACAGAGCTAAAGTCCTTCATTTTCATTTAATTGGATAACGTGAGCTACAACCTTGCAATTTGCTAATTTGTTGCACTGGAATATGATTAGAAGATGTTTTGAGACTCAGTGATGAGGAATTTTAATAAGACATTTCTGAGGTGGGGCTGTTCTGACACCAAGGATTTTGTTACAGTATTTTAAGCTTATTGTGACTCTAATGATGTTACAAATGTGGAAGTGAGATAAATATAAATGAATTGCCATTGAGCCAATCCAAGAAAAACTTTTAAAGTGTTGTGGGACATATGTAAATGAATATGTAAATTAAATGGTTTGGGTTATAAAAGGACATGTCTGAGGAATGGCTCTTTGGAGGTTCTTTGAATCAGCATCAAGGATGCTGATCATTTGGAGCGTTTACATATGTTAATCATCTTGTTCTTCCAGGCCAAAAAGGCTATGAATATAAAAGTGCTAACAGCCTATTACCAAGTTGTTGCAAGAGTCCTCATAATAGAAACATTAGCTGTATAGTTTAATTTCTACTTAAATAAACCTGCAGCTTTCTGTAATAACTGAGTGTGATTGGCTGGAATCCGATCTATCTAAAATAACCAGCGTAATTAGGCTTTATCTTATCTCAGTTTAGTCTGACAGTCCCCAAGAGGTTTGAAATGGAAACAAGTTGTTGTAGGGGTGATAGATAGGAAGTAGCTAAGAGGTGGTGACAGAGGAAAGTGTGAAGGGGTCACAGCGGTGGGTGGAGAAAATGACGTTTGCAACAGTATTTTGAATTAACAGGAATTGCCTGATTTACAGTTTTCCAAGCAGAAAGAAAAGCGTTGATCAGGATACAAGATGTTGAGTGGGCTTGCTTGGGTTGGCTCCCTGGACTACCTAAGTATAGAACAAAAATCTGTAAGGTTTTTACTGATAGGTGACAATCTCAAACTCTCAGACCTTTCCTTAGGGAAAAGACCATCTCTTGCTGTTCTTGGTGTAAGACTCAAAAAAAAAAGCCCTGTGATGACTCTGCAGCTCAGTCTCCCTGCACAGCAGCTGGGATGCTGCTGAGCTCTCTCTGTTGTTGGTTGCCACAGGTGGGTGCCAACCTTTTCTTTGTGGATTCCAGGTCCTGTCTGTTTTTGGGAAGTTCCAGGTGCTGAGGAACCCATTCAGCTCTGGGTGCAGCTGCAGTACAGGCTGTAGGTTGAGCTCTGGGGTTGGGATCCCGAGGCAAGAGACCATGACACACCAACCTTTTGCACAACAAAGGGCTTGGGGACCTCTGTCCCAGCCAGGTGACGTGACACTGAAAGACAAAACAGGAGCCGTGACCTCAGATTATCAAATACTTGCACTGTGAGGGTTCCCACTTGGGAATCACTGAAGCAAGGAGTGATGCTGCCAGTATTGCCATGCAAAATCTTCTTTTTTAGTCTTTTGAGGAACACTGCTCCCCTGAGCTCGACATTTTGAAATAATAACACCTAATCTAATTTCTAATGTATTTAACTGAAATCTAATTTCCATTTTTGTGTCCTGTAAAGAACAACTGGCTCTGGGGATCCCTGATAAACCTGTGGGAGGGACCCCCTGCCTCCATATGCAAGCAAGTAATCCATCTGCTGCCATGAGTTTACACTAATATCTGTGGTGATTGCAGCTCACGTATAATGAAGACAAATCCTGTTCTGCCTAAAGATCAATAATTCAAGGGGGGAAAGGGGGAGCCAGGAATGGGGGACAGAGACTGCAGGAGCCCCTGCCAATGAAATGCTTTTTGAAAACAACAGAGCTTTAAACCCAGAGCTGTAGGACAATTACTGAGAATTACTGAATGTCCTATGGGTGTGAAGAAGACCCTGTGAATACAAAATATCCTGTCTCACCCCTTCCAAAATCCAATCCCTTTTAGGAGCTCCTAGGAGAGGTATTTAGAGCCTATTAGAATGGCAGGAAGCCAGCTGTTAATCAGCATGCTAATCCTGGGGTGACATCATATGGACCAGTGGTGCTACCTGCATATGTTAAGGCCAGAGAGCTGAGCTGGCAGCCTTGCTCTGATTTCCTCAGTTTGCAGCACCACAAAGCTCTTGCGTTTTCCAGGGACTAGGAAGCGTCCAGGGAGGATGGAACAAGCCTGGAACGTGGATGTAGAGGTTTTGTGGTTCATTTGTGGCAGGCTGCTCAGGGAAGTGGTATAATCAACATTCCTCAAGTGTTCATAAAACATGTAGACGTGATGCTGAGGGATGTGGTTTAGTGGTGGACCTGATATGGTTGGACTCGATCTTAGAGGTCTTTTCCAACCTAAACAATTCTCTGATTCCATGATGAGATGGGAAAAGTGATGTGTTTGCTCACTATTCCTACAGGCAATAGGGTGAGGACAGAGTGGTGAGCAGGTCCCTGAGACAGCTTGGCTGCTCTTTTGGAGATGTTGGTGGGTGTGCTGTGCCAGTTAAGTGATGCATCAGACAAGACATGGGCACCTGGGGGTGCACTGCCACATCTCCTGCCTCCTGCCAGGGCTCCCACAGGCTCAGCCCTGCCCGGGCACCACACCACTCATTACACTTGCTGTCGGTCTTAATATTTTACCATACATGTCCTGTATTTTCAAATATTTATTGGACATGGGCTTAGGCTGTTGTCACAACATCTTGAATCAGATCAGAGAGATAATATTAACAGATGTGACAAGACAGAGATCAGCCTGTTCAGAGTTATTTCTCCTATTCTTTAGAGTGTGAAAGGGTTAAAAAGCTGTCTGAGACTCCTTTTGCTGAGACAAGAGAACTAAGGGTGTATTGATTTCAGCTTGCCCCCCTTTTTTTTAAGCACCATGAGCTTTGTTTTTTGCTTGCCCTGCAAAAGTGATTATTCAACATAAGTACAGGCAGTTTTCAGTGTTTACAAGTTAGCTGATATAGCAAGTCTCCTTGTCGTATGCTCCTGGAATATAGGGTAGGGTCGATGTTGCCAACCTTGAGCTTTCAGGACTCACAAGTGAAATCCCTCTAGAAATCACAAGATTGGCTCCAAAATTGCAAGTTTTTTCTTAATGAAGGAAGGGGAAGATCCAGAAGTTTTGTGACATGCTTTTCAGAGACAACAGCAATATCAGCTGATGTCATTGCTTCAACTCAGCTGATCTTGGTTCTCCTTGGTGATCAGAAGTAAAGGGGCAGGAAAGTTCTGCTGCTTCCTCAGGAATATTTTAGTGTGAACTAAAACATTCTGAGTAGTCAACTGAGAATACAGAAAAATGTAGAGCATTTGTGTTGTTTATACCCCCTACTACTTCACCCTTAAAACTGAAGATTTTAAGGATGACAAGGCTCTAAGACAGGCTGCCTGGAAACAACCATCACCCCTGGCAGAGTCAGGGTGGGAGAGAGGCTTGAAGGTTGGACATGCAGCAAACACACTGCTCTGCCTGTACAAGAGAGGAGCTCAGTAGTGCTTCATCCCTGGGGACTTCAGTGGAAGCAAAGCCTTGTCAAGGCATGGTACAGCTTTGCTGGATGAGTTCTTTGTTGTAGCTTCACAGAGACGCTGTTGGAGGCACCTGAGCCTGAATTGTGGGTCTTTGGAGCAGCCGACTGGAGGAGGGAGTTCATGCCTTGCTCTCTGCAAGGAGGAAACGTGATTTCTTTTGGGTGTGTATCAGGGTAGGTGGTTTTGAAGAAATGGAAAATAAACTGTGGAAGTTGCTCACGTGGGTGATATGAACAAGTATTTCTTCAGAACATTTCTGGTGTGTTTTCCAGCTAGGAGTAAGCTGAGATCAATTTTATTAGAGGTTAATCCAGGCTAACAAGCTTCATATCTTGATCTCTTCAATCTCTCTGTTCCTCTGCTGTCACTGTCCTTGGGGGGATCATTCTCTGATGGTATCTCCCAGACCCTCTTGGATCAGTGTTCAGGGTCTGACAAGGTCACTGATCTCCTCTACAGCTCTGACCCTCAGATAACACCATTCAAGGAAGCACCTTCCTTGGAAAACTGCAGGGCAAAGAAGACTAAACCATGTCTGTCCATCACACCACAGTCCCAAGGCAGAAGGGCCTGGTGGAGAAGGCAGGATCTGAGTGGGAAATGGTCTCCTGCCCTTCCTCCTAGCAGAGGGCAGACTGGGCATGTTGGTGAGTATCTCTGGGAAATTACCTTCCCCAATCCCTGCTGGAATAGTTTGTAGCCGACAAGAACATCGTGTTCCCAGGATGGACAATCCAGGAGCTTTAGACAGTGCTAAATTCACCTTAATAATAACTCTCAATGAATCAGGTGGGAAACATTTCACAAGCTTAAAACAGCAAAGAACCTGCAGGATTCCCTTAAATGGAAGCCCATGAAAGTGAGCGCTGCCAATTCGTTTTGTGGGGGACTGGGAAAGAGATAACAGCAATTTTATAACATTGCTAAGCTGTGGCTTTGTAGAGGAGGGAAACATTATAACATTCACACGCAAGGTCCTGCTCAGATTCTTTTTCTCCACTTTAATGCTGTAATCTTTTTTATCAGTTGAAGGAAGAACAAGAGGCCAGCATCCCATCTGCTGAATGTTAAGCTGAGTTATGCAAAATGGGAGCTAGCTGGAAACCCAGTGGACTTGCATGGGATATGGAGACACAGGAAAGGCACATATGCTGCAGCTCCAACTATGTCATTTTACTGCTATATGTAAAACACCATCTGTGGTGCAGAGACCTTTGCTAGGAGGGAGGTGCACATTCAACCCAGAAAATTGTCAACTGAAGTGCTATAAAGTTCTCTGTAAGTGTCTTCATCACTCATTGCTTGAGCAAAGCACCTAATATCATGGAATGTTGCAGCAAGAACTAATGTAGGTGTAGGAAGCCAAAACCAACACTGGGGTAAATGGCTGCAGCCTGGCTGCCTTTAGGAGCAGAACTGGGTCCAAGCTCTGCGGATCTCACAGAGGAAAAGGGATGTAACTTCCCTGAATTTAGTGGTGCTTCAGTGTAACACCATTCAAAAATGCAGTGAGGGGGTTGCTCTGTGCTTTCCATATGATTTAATTTGGGCCATAATCTTTTGCTTATGAGACAGATTTTATCATAAACAGGAGGTTGGGGGTGATGGACTCATCGTCCTCTAGCAGGGCTCTAACAAGGTTATTTGGAGTTAGTCCCTTAAACATCACATATTTCTCCAGGCAAGAGCAGCTTCAAGGCACAGTCTCCCACACACAGGGACCAGTAACTCCAGAGACATTCACAACCTATTACTTTGAAAGTTTGGCTTGCAAGGAGAAAGGGAAATAGCTGTGCCTTCCTGAGGTGTGTGACACACCCATTGCCACCAAGGGACCTGATGAGAGGTCAGTGAGCTCAGGAGGTGCTTGGGTACCAAATGAACACCACACACCCCACTGCAGCTCACACCTGGTGCACAAACACGACATCACTGCTGCTTTTTGCTTCCCCGGCTCAAAGAGCTTGTCAGAATTATTTCCTAATGGAGCAAGAGGGACGAAAAAGAGTAATCCATTCCCTTTGGGCCATGGCAAGGGCTGAAAACCACAGATTTTTTCCTGTTGGATGGCTGTGTGTGCAGCACTGGGCCCCCCACCCCGCTCCTCTCCACTTTCCCAAGGTCTGGCAGGCAGGAGCTGGCAGGGACAGGCTGTGCCAGTGCCAGCAGGAAGGCTCATGCCAGGAAAGTGGCTCATTAGTGGCTGCAGCAGTGGGAACTCGCTGTTTTGTGGCTCTGCTCTCGCCTGGAGATTGGGCTTGCTGGGCAGCTCGGTGCTCGTGGAAGCAGCAGGAAGTTTGGAGGGGTTTGTGGCTCCTTCCTCAGAGCAGGGACAGCTCTTTGGCAGTGGGGCGACCACAGCCAGGGGAAAATAGATCCAGGGAAAGCAGGGAGATGACAGGCAGCTTGCACCCAGGTTGGGAGCACAATGGTAGGGCAGAGAGGGAAGGAAGGGGAAGATGCTCTTTTGCCACCCACCTATGTTTGTTTTGTCACTGGAGTTGGTAGGAGTGAGGAAAAGACAGAGATACCAGCAGAGGGTTCAGAGACAACATGAATAATGGGGTTTGGCCCTTTTATGCAGGGACATTTGAAATGGGTGCTGTGTGGTATTGCTGGAAGGATCTACAAAGACTGATGTAACTTGGGCTTGGACTCAACCTCTAGTTGTTAAAGACTGTCAGGGCTGCAGAAGAGGTGGGTGTGCTTTAGATCCTCTTGTGAAAATGACACAGGTACAAAACTAGAAAAGCTTAGAAGGAGGTCAGAGTCCCATAGGCACAGGACTGGGGACATGGGAGAGACACAAAGGGCAGGGCAAACAGGACTCCTTGTGGTGGCAGGGTCTGCTCACAGCTGAGTTACAGTGTGGTTGCTCAGTGCAGGTTAAGGTACGAGTTTGCTTCTCCTGCCTCTCTTCTGCACTCATTCCTGTGCTGCACCTCTGCACCTGCAGCTCCTTCCCCACCCAGGGATGAACCCTGCTCTCAAATTCAGCAAGTGGAGTATATTCCCTGAGGTAAATGGAGGTGCTGCAGATTAAAGACAAACTTCCCTGGAAAAGTGCACAGCTCCTTTGCATCCTTCTTCTCTTAAGTGCACAGATTCTGACCTTTGCTGGACAAGCTGCTGCCACTTCATCATTATTAAAATACCCAGACAAATGACCCCTAGACTGCAGCCCTGTCCATTTTTTTCATGAAGGGTTTTCCATCTTCTCTCTCCTCATTTGTATCCCAGTCTCCAAAGGACAGAGACTGTACTCTTTCTGTTCTCTCAGTAGCACAAGCAAACCATCAGAGCCAAGTCTATAATCCAATTGCAATAATCTTCCCTGACTGTAAGGAGACTCCATTTGTTCCTGTGGAAGTCACAGGGCTGGGAGCCCGGGGGCTTGCAGGGTGACAAATGCTCCACCAGGCTGGTGTGCCAAGCCCAGGGAACCGACCCCAGCATGTGCCAGTTCACACTCTCATTTATTAAGGAGTATTAAGACAGCAACTGGAGATGCTGTTCCTTATCAGAGTACACAAAATGTTCACAGATCCTCCCATGAAAAATTGATAATGAGTGTAGGATGAGCAGGGAAGAATTGTTCCTCCATTTAAGGCAGGAGGAATTAAGGCTCTGAATATTGTTCAGGAAGTTGAAAGCTAAATCAGGGGTTAAACTTGCTTCTTTGAAGCTCCACCACAGTGACTTTTCTACTGCATTATCCCAAGTATGTGGTAGGGGTACAGTTATAAGACAAAATATGTCATTCTTATTTTATTCCATTGCATTTTCCCTCTGCCTGCCACCACAGTCACGGGGTAAGAAAGGCCATTTTGTGCACTGAATATACCCAGGAGGTAATTTAGGCTGAAATCAAAATGTTTTGGTCTTTCTGCACTGGAATACAGAATGACCCAAACTTCTTTCCTTGTTTCTTGCTAGTGGAGCCAAGTGCTGCCATTTGAATTGGAAATGTAGCATGGGCACAACATGGAAACCCTCCTGCCATCTGCTCCACCTTGATTCAATGTAAACCACAGCAGGGTTAATTCAGGCCATAAAACATGAAACCACCAGCACTTTCATCTCCTGATGGGCAATTTGGCACAGGGGTTGAACCCTTTCCTTCACCATTGGCTTGTTTAATGCGATCAAGTTGGGGTTTTTTTTATTCCCCTGTACATTTTTTAAACCATTTAAAACCTGCATCCTTGTTCTCCTAAGCTTTGACCTGAAGGTGAAATTTAGCATGCATTAATGCAGGAAATGCTGGGGTACAGTCCTGTGGCCAATGCTGGGGGAATGAATACACAGCAGTCCCAACTCTCCTCAGTGTATGGATCAGTGAAGTTTTGCCCAGCTTTCTTTTTGATGCCTTGCATAAAGCACTTTCAGCAGGTGTGAGGGTGGTGTTTTAGTGTCTGTCACAGTAACATTCAACACTTCATGAACAGTTTGAGTGAAGGAAAGTACAACTTGCACATGCAGTCTGAGAGGGAGGAATATGCCAGTCCTGGCTTGTGCTTGCCTTGTGCTCATTGACACCTCTTTGGCCACCACTCTAAGGAAATACCGTGCACATAAATGTAGCAGATTAAAGGTGCCTTTAATGCTTCTAGAGCAAGCACCTTAAAAAGTCGTGAAAGACAGATAGGTAGAGTCCCTTGGCACCATCTCTAATTCATGTGTTTGTGACTTTAATCTTTAGCTTGATGGTGTTTTAATTGACAGAATGTAAATTCCTTTCTGTGGTAATCCTTCTGGTGCAGGGAGATGTGGACAGATGCTCTCAGTTCACAGACAGAGAGGGGGAATAGGCAGGAGGGGCTGCTGCTGCCATAGTATTTACACAAAAATTTCCTGACTATTTACTTTCCTGTACTTCAGCTTGTGCTATCCCACTGAAGTTCACCAGGATCTCTGTCTCTCTTTCCAGAATTGCTGTGATAGAGCTGTAACGTTTTTTTCTCCCTGGGACTTTTGAGCTCATCCCAGTGAGGCTCTCAAGTGTGGTAAACGCAAGAAAAAATGCTAAATGTCTTTGTGAAATAAATGAAGAAGCCATATCTGACTTTTCAAGGAGAATCAACTATCTTTCCCAGCAGCTTTTAGCTGAGGAAAGTGATTCCCTGCATTTCTTTTTCACTGGGATGAGAATACCTGCCCCTGCATCTCTAACCCACAGGAGGATGCTCAGTTAAGAAAGGGCCAGGCAATCGCAGCCCTGCAGCTGTGGAGAAGGAGGCACCAGCGGTCAGACTGTCCCCAGCCCTCCCTCCAGCTCTGCATCCAGGCATATCCTCTGCTCATTTGGATTCAGATTAACTTGGTGACCCACCAGTGCTTCCAATGTTTGCAAAACCAGCAGAGATCTTACAAGGGAAGGAGTTTTCAGGAGGTGTGTGGAGCTCACGGTACCAGCCCTTGCTGTGCTCCTGGACCAGCTGAAGCAGCAACTACAGACATGCCTAAAAAAGCAATAAACTTTAATAAACCATTAAAAAAAAATTAGACAGGTTTTTAAAGGCAATAGGAAGAGAGGTGTTCAGATAATTTTGAAATTTACTGTCATTTGCAGCAGTTTGGTCTACCCAGCTTCTGTAAGCACATTTCCTTCTAAAACCAGTTCTTCCTTTCTGGACTTACACATAATAACTAAAATCCCGACCATTTTAGTTATTTGCCATACCAAAAAGTCCCCCACTGAGTATAATCAAAGTTTAGGTACAGAAAGAAATGAATATCATCTGTGAACAAATTTCATGTAATGACAGATGAGTTAATGGGGATTTATTTAAATATCTTAGTGTTTACCCATTTGGGGATATGAATAATATTTCCAAGACTTCCAGACAGGTAAACTGTGACATTTCCAAGCTCCTCTGTTCTGCCCACTCTTGTTTTTGTTTTTGCTGTTTTTCTTTTTAAATCCCAGTCAGACGTTGCCCCCATTCCCCACACCAGGAAAGCCAGCAAAGCCAGGCAAACTCCAAAACAAATGGTTTCCTCCCAGCATTGCTGTTCCTGCTACGTGATTAGATTTCTCTAAATTCCCTTCATCTGCTTTTTCCCACATAGTTGGAGTGTCTGTGTCACCTCCCCACAAACGGGGGCTCAGAGCAGGCAGCACTGAGGGGCAGAGGGGCTGCTCACGAGGATGCTGCAGCCTCTGCTCTGCCCTCCCAGGGCTCCCCTGCTCAGTGATAGAGAAGGACAACTACAACTTGCATGTCCTTTCTCTTTATTTCTGCCTGATTTACTTGCCCTAGATTTAAAACTTCGACTACTTCGCAAGTTGCTGCCGAAAAACAAGTTCCATATGTATTACCCTTCATCTGCATTAGACACAGAATAGAAAAGAAACTTTTCCATTCGAAGCTGTGTCGTCTGAATTAACTTGCAGAGTGCCTGACTGGAAACACTGGCTTTGTGCAGGTCCCTTCTCTTTCTCTCTCTCTCTGAAACATCTTTTTAACACTCTGACATGCTGCTGGGTGCCAGTGAAGCCAGGACACCTGTGCCATCACACCTCTTTTCTGGGATCTGTGGGAGCCAATCAACTGAAAATCCTCTGTCAGTATGTTGTGAAAGAAAGAGCTGAACTTCCAGGCACGAATCAGAGGAGTGAAAGTCAAAGAAGCAGCACTGAGGATTTATTTCCTCCAACACAATCACTCAAGGATTAGAGGGTTTGTCCATTCTTTCTTTAGCTGCCTTCAGCCAAGCTCTACACCTTTCTTCATCTCTAAATATTTGATTGTTGTGTGCATCCCAGTGTCCTGCCTGCTTCTGGGCTAAAATTCCATTCTGGAGGCTGCACAGGATCCTCAGGGGTCCCCTCTCGAAGCTCTTTGGGGTAACGTTCTCATGGTAGCTGGACCCTTTAGTCCTCTGCAGCTTCTCCCAGATGGAGCTGAGCTATCTGTGCTTGCTGGATTAGGAATGGGAGAGAATAAAATGGCACATGGACCTCAGAGAGATGGAGAGATGCTGTGGGTTGATGGAAACTCTGAAGGGTGGGCTCTACGTGACTCTCTGTGCCTGTCTCTGCCTTCTGCTTGTGCAAACAGAACGGGGACCTTCATACAACACAGGGTTCTGCCTCATTAATATCCTCTCCTGCCCTGCTTGCCTGCTTACAGGGGGATTGTCACTCTCAGCATAAACACAGCCATTTTTGACAGAAAGGCATAATTTCTATTTAGATACACTCAGCAAGTCTCAGGGAGCCTGGTATTTACCACTCTTACAAGTTTCAAAACTGTCCATAATCACATCAATGAACCACCAATCTCACGGTACAAAATCATCTTAAATATAACTCAGTTCTCATCTGAGTCTGGTCTAAGGAAATTTCCTTAAAGGGCCACTTGAGTGACCACCCGCTTTTTATCCTGTATTCAGACATCAGGAATGTGAGCAGACAAGTGAGATTAATAGCATGGGTTAGAGACACATCAGGTACAGCATGAGTTAAAGAGGTGGAAATGTCATACCCTGGGAACTCAAGCTGAAGTTGCCATGACTTGTGTAATTCCAGCCTTCCAAGCAGCACTTTTCAGGCACATTACTTGTGCTGGGTGTCACCCTCTGGGTTTTTGGCTCAGTACCCTCATGCTGCCCTTCCTACACACCTTGGCACCTACAAACCTCCTATTCTGATCCCAAGTCACTCCCAGTCACAGATTGACAAAGGAATTGAAGAGTTATCTAATTTCAGGAAGCAGAGATGGATCCAGGAGGTCATGATGATTTTGGAAGGTTGGGAATGCAGGAAATAACATACTTTTCTTCCTACAAAGAAGCCTTTGAAACAAGCATTTCCTCCATGAACTAGGAGACTTCTGCTACTGATCTTATGGGAGTTCAAGTGTAGGATCATAGAATCATTTAGGTTGGAAAAGCCCTCTAAGGTCATCAAATACAAACATTAACCCAGCACTGCCAAGTCCACCACTAACCCTTGTCCCCAAATGCCACATCCACATATTTTTTGAACACTTCCAAGAATCGTAACTCCACCACTGCCCTGGGCAGCCTGTGCCAGTGCTTGACAATTCTTTTGATGAAGAAGATTTTCCTAATATTCAATCTAACCTCTTGTCCTGCCCCTGTTACGTGGGAGAATGAGCATTTTTCTGGCATGGCCATGCAAGGCACGAAGTGCCCACTAGACCTGTTTGCACTGGGAAGTCCATCAGCTCATCAGCACACTGAATCCTGATCAGAGCTCTACCAGAAAGCTTCTGGTTTGTAGCTTGAGCTCTCCAGTCAAAAGAAATACTTGGTTCAAATAATTAAATTATAATGAGTAAAAAATTTAAATATTTCACATTTCAGTCCAACAGAAAATTTGTATTCAAGCCTAGACCTTCTGTTTCGTTTGCAGTTATTCAAGGATGCTCTGTGCAGGCTTACTGCATAATATTTGTACATTTTTCCTCTCAGGACTACACTTCTGGACCAATTTACAGTTTCTGAAATCATCCACCAACCTCTATTCCCATCCAGCAAAGCCCAGGGCAGACAGAGCTATGAGCAAAAGTCTGTTGGACAAGTTTTGAAGGGAGCAATTGAGTCTCTCACCCCACGTACACTGCTCAGTTCTCCAGTTTTCTGTTCCTACTATTGATAGCAAAGGGAAACTCTGGAGGGAAATCTCTTGGAAGCTGCCCTGTGTCCCAGTGCACAAGAGGCTCCTGGCCTGACACCCTGGCAGGTAACTGTGATATATGAAGAGTGATTTACTCTCTTGATGTTTATTGGACCAAGTACTGCTGAATATAAACCCTCAGTGATCGTGGACTTTACAGCATGGGTTTATTTGTATTATTTTGGGAGACTCCAATGGCTTTTGCATTTTCATTTCATAATGATAAATTACCTGAAATCATTCCCTTCAGAACAGATTCCTCCAGCTTTGGCTCCTGCTAGGATGTTTCATTTTGTGTTGAAAATTGCAAGAGGAAATTTCTTTGAGCCATTGATATGTCAGAATAGAGTTTATTATCACTCTCAGCCCCAGCGTATTGGAGCTGTGTGAAAGGTTTTGTAAATAATATGACATGGGCAGGAACTCATTTGATGCTGTGATAGGTGGTGAATATTCCCAGCCAGGCAGGCAGAGGGAAATGCAGTAGCAGGAAGTGTGACCTTTTCTAGTAAGAGGCGTTGTCACTCTGTAATGTATCTTGGTAATTAATCGGAATTTTTAATGGAGGAAACAAGATTTCAGTGGTTGATAATGGCACAGTGTGTTGCCTCAGTGTTGCTAAAACTGTTTGCTGTTCATACACATCTTTAATGAACTAGAAGACGACTTCTGCTTGTGGTGTCTTAAATTCTGGTCCTGCTACAACTATATTTTTTGGAGAGAATATGAAGATTGCTGTTTAACACCTTTCAAAGCAGGGGGTTGACCAATAGTTAGCCTGATCCTGAACCAAAGGCAGCATCACCTTTTCCAATTTGGTGCATTAGGGTGTTGACCTGCTCTACACACCAGTTTTCTCCACTATAGGATCTCAGCATAATGGAATATCCTGACCTGGAAGGGACCCACAAGGATCATCCAGTCCAACCCCTGGTCCTGCACAGACACCCCAACAATCCCACCCTGTCCCCCGTAGTGTTGTCCAAACCCTCCTGGAGCTCTGGCAGCCTTGGGGCTGTGCCCACTGCCCTGGGGAGTCTGTTCAGTGCCCACCACCCTCTGGGGGGGAAGGACCTCTCCCTGCTATCCAACCTAACCCTGCCCTGACACTGCCCCAGCCATTCCCTCTGGATCTGTCCCTGGTCACAGAGAGCAGAGGTTGGAGCTGCCCTTGCACTGCCCCTTGTGAGGAAGGCACAGACCCCCATGAACTCTGCCCTCAGTCTCCTCTTCTCCAGCCTGAACACTGTATTTATAATTAATATTATCAATATATTAATATTAATATATATTAAAAATGTCTATTAAATGCCAGGATAAATCTGGTGGTTGCTCTAACCCGCCTCTTGCAACAACCTGTGTAAAGGCTACTCTGGGCTTTAATGAGTGGAAAATGAGGGGTGCTGGCTGACAGCACCTGCCTTAGAGTTACCAAATTAGTGTAAACACTGAAAACCAAGTCTGTATTGTCCTAAAACTCATACTCAGCTCTCATTAAAAATCAGGCTAAATCCATTTGCCTTTTAGCTTTCAGGTGTATGTAGCAGAAGGAAATTAATTTAAAAATATCCATGGTTTGCCCAAGTGTCATTATCTTGGTGTCTAATCATAGTTCTTCATTTACATATGAGGAAATTGACACATGAAGAGGTAAATTTTCTCATTATCAAATGAATATCTAAGTTAGGCTGGAGCTATTGATTGCCAGCTTTAACCTTGATATGTCATGTGTTGAGTTTCTCCTCTGCATAAAGGTGTGTAGGCTCAGGGATCAGCCAGGGCTCACCGAGGGGCTGTGAGGCTGCTGATTCCTTCAGCTCCACACCCCAGCATCTGGGGGAAGGAAATTTTCAGCCTGGAGTTGTTTCTAAGCTGTTTTGTGGGGTTTTTTCAGGTCTTGTGTGCCCACCACCTGCGGCACGAATGTCTCAGGCCATTCCTCCTGGGCAGTTAGCTGCTCCAATTATTTTTAAAGGAATTTTGTGCACTGCTCAGTTCTGTATCCTTTCCTCTGCTCAGGGGTCTCCTGACAGTTCCTAGTGGTTTCAGCATTAGTTTATATGCAGACAGAGTACAGATTTAGCGCTCCTTTCCCTGGGTTTTTGATTCTTTTTTGGCAGTGTATTTGTCAGAGCCCAAGTGGTGTTTCCAACTGGATGCTGCTAATCGCTTACTATTCAGCACAACTAAGAATGAGATTTTATTTTTAGGTTCTGTCACTCTGTGTCTTTCCATTTTAAGATAAATCCATCTCTGCTGTCTCCTGTTTCTGAGCTACAAAAATCTGGGTTTCATTTCCAGCTCCAAACTGTTATTTCATTCATGTATTAACTTAGTCTTTAAGATCTCTTGCTTTTATTTATCAGCCATTTCCAGAAGTTGTTTTTATTTCACTGAGCCCCAGCAAAACGTCTGGCACAGGCTGGCTCTGTCACAGCCCTCACATGGCAAGGGGCATGCTGATTGTCAGAATCACAGAATCATGGAATATCCTGACCTGGAAGGGACCCACAAGAACCATCCACTCCAACCCCTGGTTCTGCACAGACACCCCAACAATCCCACCCCGTCCCTGTCCCGTTCTCCAAACCCTCCTGGAGCTCTGGCAGCCTTGGGGCTGTGCCCACTGCCCTGGGGAGCCTGGTCAGTGCCCACCACCCTCTGGGGGAAGAACCTTTTCCCAATAACCAGCCTAACCCTCCCCTGACACAGTTCCAGCCATTCCCTGGGGTCCTGTCCCTGGACACAGAGAGCAGAGGTCGGAGCTGCCCCTCTGGTGTCCTTTGTGAGGGAGCTGCAGATCCTGATGTGGTCTGTCCTCAGCCTCCTCTTCTCCAGGCTGAACAAGCCAAGTGACCTCAGCCTTTATTACCTACAAATAATCTTTATTTAGAGCCAGAGTGCTGATCTTAATGTATTCAATAGGACCAGTTTCTCTCAGGGAAACTGAGTCACTTAGGGCTGGTCTGTGTGGAGAACCTTGATGCTGGGAGAAAAGGGATGGGATGAAGCATTCTTTAACTTCGGTGTTCCTACCAGCCTGAAACCTCATCACTAGAGGTTGTCTATTCTGTCTTGATTTCCATTCAAAGATTTCTCCTGAGGATGAGCAAAGGGCTGGACAGTTTCAATATATACAATTTATTTTTGATTTTTATTTTCTCTCTGTTCTCTTTGGACAACGCTCTCAGGGACAGGGTGGGATTGTTGGGGTGTCTGTGCAGGGCCAGGAGTGGGACTGGATGGTCTTTGTGGGTCCCTTCCAGGTCAGGATATTCCACGATTCTGTGATTCTGACAATCAGCATGCCCTTTGCAATGTGAGAGCTGTGACAGAGCCAGCCTGTGCCAGACATTCTGCTGGGGCTCAGTGAATAACAAAAACTTCTGGAAATGGCTGATAAATAAAAGCAAGAGATCTCAAATACTAAGTTAATACATGAATGAAATAACAGTTTGGAGCTGGAAATGAAACCCAGATTTTTGTAGCTCAGTTCTGGAAATTATTATGATTTAATAATGTAGCACCATTCATTTGTTCTGGCCTGATCTTTTCCCTAGTGATACTGCAGGCAAGATTTAGACAAAGCAGTGAAGAAGAACAATAAAACAAGAGGAGCATTTTGGACCACACCAGCCACAGGGATGGAAAACTGCGAGAGAAATTTGATTTCTTGGGTGTCTCAAATGAAGACTGCAGAAGGGGTCAGCCAGGGGGAGCCAGAAAGAAGAAAAAGAGGTGTCCTCAAGCCAGGCACTAGTGGATGGTTCACTGAAAGCTTTGTAAATATTTGCAAGTTTAGCCTCAGCTCCAGATTTATTGGAGAGCCTGGATCACTCAAGCTGCACCTGATTGTGCTGTGGGCAGCTGTGTACAGCTTTATGTCCTACACTGAAGCTTGTTCTGCTACTTGTAATAGCTTTTCTAACTTCGCTGAAAAGCTTTTCTTCTTGTTGCCACTCTCTTTTTATATTTTGTTTTTATTGTATTTCATGGAGGGGGGCCTTGCCTTATCTTGTACCATTCTAACGTTGTCATGGGAAACTGGTTCCAAAAAGGCAATTTCTCTCCCTCTTTCCCCCTCTTTCCCAGGGGCTCAAGTGTATCTACAGAGCCCGTGCCCTCTACCAGCAGAGCAGTTCAGTGAGACTGAATCACAGCCACCTGTACCAGTCACCGCAGTTGTGAGAAAACAAAATGATGCCAACTGAAACATGCATAAAGTGAGTTGTTTGTCAGCCAGTTCCTGTGCTCTGCTGAGAAATTGTATGGCTTAATGCAGTTGTTGCAAATATATAGGGCCACAGACCCTTCATGGTTCCTGGTATTTCTCAAGGGTTGAACTTTTCAATGAAAGTAATTGGTAGATTACACTTTTCCTTTGGCAGGTGACTTAGAGCTGCCCTGTGAGTTATAGGTTCTCCAGTTGTCAGTTTTGGAACTGTGGGCACAGAACTGGTCTGGGTGTCACAAGATGGGGTTTTCCTTCTGGATTCCCCACTGATGATTTGGGACAAGTCACCCTAACTCTCTGTACCTCAGTTTCCCTGCATGCAGAATGGGGAAAGCCCATCTTCTTTATAAACCCCTCTGCCAGCCACAGCAGGAAGGCACCTGATGGAAAGGAACAGGAGTTGTGATGTTATTGCAGACACTTGCAGGGTTTTCTCCCTACATTTGCTGCCAGATTTATTCTTGGTGGCTGTGTTGTCACTGGTTTCAAATTTCTCACTTTGAGCCTTTTTTCTTGCACTCAGCAGTTTGGTAGAAATCTCCCTTCAGACAGCCAAACCACAGGCTCATTAACTCATTTAAAACCTAACTCAAGTTCTTTTATGCTTTTTTCCCCCCTCTCTAATTTCAGTTTATTCTTGCCTTATGTGCTTATCCGTGTGCTTTGTGAGGGGCTTGTTTTCCTCTTCAGCTCTGTGTTTGACTCTTGTGAAAGGTACTATATTAAATCTGTAATAAAGTGTGTGTAAGCGATTCCTGTCACACTCTGCACCAGGGAGCACAGTCCATTATGCAAATGGTCAGTGCAAGCTTCCTATAAACTACATATACTCAGAGGGCACTGCCTTTATATTACCAGCAGCCAGCAGAGCCATGGGAAGGGAATAGGGAGGATATGGAAAAAAAGATGATTTCTACCAGGTTCTTGCAATTTGTTCCTTTCAACAAGTAAAAATACCCTCAGGAGGCAAAGTAGTGGGTTATTATCTCCAGTTTAATACTGGCTCTGATGGCCTAAACTCAGTAAAACTTTCTCACCAAGTCCACTGGATTTAGGAGGTTAGAGGAGAAAATGTTTCAGCCTCATTATCCAGGAAAGCAGCCAGTGTTGTGTGGGCTTCAGTGGGGGCTTCAATCCCTACAAGGGCAAACTCTGCCCTTGGTCCCAGTGCTGCAGGACTGCACAGTGAGGAGCAAGGTCAGGGAAGGCTACTGGTGTTATCACCCCCCTCCACAGCCAGGTACCCTGACCTGCCAACGTGGCTGAAACAGAGTGCTCCAGATACTGCCCAGGTCCACTTTTATCTGTTCTCCAACAAACATTGCCAAAGGCATGCTAAGCAGAGTTCTGATGCACAGTCCTTAATATCCATAGTGGCTTCCAAACCATCTCATCCAGTCAGGAACGAGAACCACATCAGGGGACCCAGGGAGTTGCTCAAATCTGCTCACGTTCAGTGCAATGCACACCCACAACAAATCCTTCAGCAATGGCCCATGATTAGACACATAAGTGGCTGTCCACTGACGAGTTCCAAATAATGGACACATTGGAGAAAATGACAATCTGCTGGCAGATAGTTTGCAAACAGAAAAAGAGATAAAATTTGTCAGCTAAATGATTCATTATGGCTTCCTCTGACTTTTTCATGGCAAAAACAAACCGTGCATAGCTCCACCAGGCAGTTTCTGAGCCTGGCAATTTCTCCCTGTGATTGTCATGCATATAATATCTTATTACATTTGATATTAATGGCAGCGTTGTGCTCAGGTATTGAAAATCCATATGGCCTCTATAATATTTACAGTATGACAAAGTAATAAGTCACAGTGACAGCTTGCTGTCGTGCACTCCCTGCACTTCCCTCCCAGCCCAGGCAGAGATGCACTGTGGTGTTTGTTGGGAGAGCCCAGCTTTTAATTAGTTGGATTTGTGACTTTCAGTGGGGGAGCTGTGAGGGTGGGTGTTGCTTTGCATATGTTACCGTGCCATGAAGACTGAGAGCAGAGGAATAGTTCAAGTGTGGCTCAGAGCCTGTGGTTGATTTTTTGGCCTGCCAAAGCAGGTGGGGAGCACAGTGAGAACACCTCGCTCTGCCTGGAGGGCTGCCCTGTTTGGTGGGGGTGTGCATGGGAAAGGGAAGAGATGCTTCCTGCTGCACTGCTGCAGGTGGGAGCATCACTGAGTTGCTGAAATGGTTTCAAGAAACAAGCACAAGGCTGTGACCCTGGAAGCTCTGAGGAGCTATGGAGACCAGCCAGGAGCAAGGGGAGTGCAGCAGGCAGGGTGCAGATGGTTGTCAGTGGCATCTTGGTAATACACCTGCCAAGCAAGGGACAGAGTGTGAAGTTTAAGCTGTCAAGAATGGGGATAAGATGAGGATGAAAGCGAGAGTTTGAGCAAAGGTCTAGGCCTGAGGAGGGAAAAAATAACCCACAGCCTGAGATGTGTATGCAGCTTTGGTATGGCTGTGTGAGGCCTGGGAAGGGAGGGAAAAGGGGCATGTCAGGGATGAGTGACGGGGACTGCACCTCAGCAATGGGAAGGAAATTGCTGTTGTGAATAGAAGGCAGAGACTGGAGGCTACAGACAGTCTTGGAGGAAAAGGTCAGGAATACACAACAACAAGACAAGTGTGGCTAAAGCTCCAGTTCCCAGGGAGACAAAATGAGCAGTGTGGCTGTATCCTCATGACCCCCACACTTGTGAGAGGTCCCTGCTGCTGCTTCCCTTTCAAAGCTGTGGGAAGCATTCTCCACACCTCGGTGTTTCTCCTTTCCTCCCTCCCATTTGCATCCCAGCAGGTCTGCCCTGCCCCACGGAGCCTGCAAAGATGCTGAGCTCCACCACGCTGGTGGTGATTCCTCACTTCCCCACTCTCCCTTTCCGATGCAGATGGGGTTTGTGCCATGTGGGATAGAAACCTGCTGGCATCTGTCACTTAGGCTTTTCTCTCATTTCCAGCCAGAATTCTTATACTGATGGGAACTTATGAATCTGTAAAACTTTGCAGAGACTCTTTTTCTTGGGGCATGGAGTGGAAATGGGATCTCCTGCTCCAGGATGTGATGGCCTTTCCAGGGGACAGTTTAATCTTTTAGAGACAGATGAGTATGAGACTCAGTAACCTGGTAATACAAGCAGAAGATGAAGGGAAATGGAGAGAATTTCAATAAAGCAACTGAAAGTAAAGAACTTGGAGCTGCTGTGGTTTCCCTTGAGAGTGTCTGCTCAATGAATCTGAGGTGGAGCTTGCTCAGGGGAGGTGACAAGGTGGTAGTTCAAGGGCAAAAACTGCCTTATAATAGAGTAGCCAGTGCATTCTCTCCTTCAATGGCACACTGATGTGCCTTTACAACTTGATTGCCTCCCCCCAGCTTAATTTCCCCATTTTTCTTGCTTTTCAATAACTCTGTCCCCTCAGAGCTCACAGGCAGTGTACTCTTGGTTTTCCATCCTACATGTTCTCTCCTGGTTTTGCACCCTTGTACAGGCTCTCCCTTTTCTTGGCAAGAGCTTGCCTGGGACCTGAGCTACACGTGGGGTTCATGTTGGTTGTCAGCAAGGGAGGGGATTTCATCTGGGCTGAGAAAGGCAAAGGAAGGGGAGGAGGGAAAATGTACCACTGATTTCTGCTTTCATTGCACTCATCTCTCAGTAACTGACAGCATAGCAGGCACTGGAAACCACCTGAAAGGGGGTGTATGTGTGAGAGCACACACTGCTCACTGCTTCTTATGCTGCTGGTGCTCTCCTACTTGTAGCCCTTGAGGCAGGGAGGTGTCCCATTGAGAACTGAAGAGCTACCACATGTATAAGTTATGGAAGTGTCACTTTGCCATGTCCAACAAAAAATCCCTCTGCAGAAGAGCCATTGTCTGTAACCCCCACAGCAAAGTTGGGCCCTTAGGGCTGTTTTCATTCTAGTAGAGATGTCATGTCTGACAGTCGCTGTCACCCTATGATTAGACCAGCAATCAGCCCCAGCTTCTTTTGATAGAATATGAGCCCTGACTGATTAACAGAGTGGCCTTTGGCCTCAGGTTAATAACAGATTTCACAGCACTGCTACAGAGTAATTATTATTTAAAAAGGTCTTAGTGGAAGTTTGATATTCTCCTACAGGCTTCTGTCCATCTGAATGCAGAACGGGAAAGTAACAATTACAGGCATGAACACCAGTTCGACTAGAGGTCTCCTGGTCCTGATCCATCAGTATTCTTTATGTGCCTGTCTCTGTAGAGATGGACTGATGTCTCGGGTTTGCTTCTTTTTATGATCCCTGGGTATATTAATCAACCAAAGTATAAAGTTGTCTCAGTTCATCAAGTTATTCTGTGTACCAGTTTCCTCCATCTGTCCATTGTCTCACCACATCAGCTAGTGAAGTCCCCTGGTAGGTCTGTCTTCCAGGTGTATCTCATTCCCTTACTTTTGATTGCCATGGAGATACCAATCTCCAAAACATAATCTTGTCTCTTTTTTTTTGTTGTCTGTAAGATTTCTGTATGAGTCTTTTGCCTTGGTGGTAAAACTAGCACAGAATTGTAAGAGGTGCTACTCTATAAACACAGAGATCAGCTGCAGCCCACTGACTGCAGCCCGTGGACCACAGTTCAAGCCCTGCAGGTCTGAGCTGTTTGTGACCCACTGAAACACCCTGGTGCCTTGGGCTGCAGTACAGTAATCTCACATTTCTCCAGCCTGGTACAGAAGTGCTGGTACTGTTATTTCTCAGAAGGTGACCTGTGAACAGCCACTCTAAGGACCAGATTTGTGAAGGGATAGATCTGAGACACTGTTAATAATCTTACAGCTTGAATGACTTAGGTGTCCAAGTGACAGACTCAGAGTGATGTATTGAATTAAGACCCTAAGCTTAGCTGGAAGTTAATGACTTAGTTTCCTAAGTCTTGCCTATTGCAACACTTGAGCAATGCCCAAGTGCTGCACTTAAGGAGTTTACTGGGAGACCAATGGGAAGTTTGCAGTGAAAGGGGGATCTGAACTTGGGTCTCCTAGTTCCCAGGCCAACCTTCTTTCCTGTGTCATCCTTCTTTCCCTGATAAAAAGAGAGAAATGGAGCAGCAGTGCCTATTTGACCAGTTGTGGATATCTCAGAATCCAGACCCAAAGAGGAGAAAATGGTCCTGCTAATGCCAATAGAGAAGGTATGCTGAAAGAACCTCATTGAATGTGCTCCTTTACCTGCAGACCTCTGCAGCTCAGCAAATGTTTTTGCCAATTAAAGGGTTTCCTGCTGCTGTAGTTGATCCACACAAATGGAAATAGAGGGGAGGCGTGGAGAAAGGAATCATTAAATCAGCGGAACAAAGGCATGGGGGCAAGTTAAAAGACCTGATCTGAATAAAGGAAGATTCTCAAAATATCAGCTGCTTTGTCCTGCCTGTCCTTCATCCATCCAATTCTCCCGAATGCTGGAGAGAGGCTTTGTCATTCTCAATGACATGGCGGGAGGAACCAGTCCTTCAGCACGCTGCCTAAAATAGCAACAGACAAGAGACAAAGTGCTCAGAGGTGCAGCTCAGTCTATGAATGCTCAGAATTTCAGGGCCAGATCTGGATTATTCAATCCTCACAATGAGCTTCCTCATCACAGGTACTCGGTGCTTTGTAGGCCGAGCTGCACAAATGGCCCCGTTCGTGGTGGCCCCTCAGCCATTATCTATTTCAGTGAAGGGAATGTGTGTTGGACAGGTGAGGGACCAACACCATGGTAGTGTTACAATTTAAAATCAGGATGCTAAAATCCAAATTGCTAGGATGGCTTTAGAAACCTTTTGTACACATGGTGAGTTCAGAATCCATTTTTGCTTGTCTCCAACATTCCTCACCCCTTAGATGGTCTCTCCACATCCTTGCTGCTTTCCAGGTTCTTGCACAAGGGTCTTCACCATGATGTTTGTGGAGCTTCCAGTGTGTGTGTGAGTGAGTAATTTAGAAGCATCTGAGTGCTGAGATCATTACAGTTGTATTCTTGTATTACCAGAATTTCCCCTACTACTGCCTTTTCCCCTCAACCTTTCCTCTCCTATTTATTTAGTAATTCACTTCTTGGGTCTGAGAGATATGACCTGTGCGAGGAACCCAGACTGAAACTGCCAGTTCAGGAACTCTGATTGAGTTACTTTTCCATAACTATTAAAATCAAACCTCCAAAACTTGTGTATAGGACATTGCAACATGCCCTGACTTGCAGTGTCAGCAGCTTGAAATTCCAATACAGGACTTTCCGTCCTCACAAAGCAGCTGCACCAAGAGGCCTTTATATTCCCTGTGAGTATTTACAGTGCTGTCCTTCCACATGAGAAAGCAACCTTAAGCAATGCAATCACATCACTCCCATAGACCTTCTCCACTCCATTATCCAGTGCATGATTTTGTGCATTGAAAGCATCGTTCAGGTGTGTGTGGATAGAATGATATCAGGCTGCTGAAGTCACTGCTTTTCAGAGGGATAGAGGACCGTGAAAAACAACATGTTTGTGTCACATTCCTGCAAAAAAAGAGATGGACTTACTTTTTCAGTCCAGTGGAAGATCAAAGAATCATAGAATGGCCTGGGTTGGAAGGAGCTATAAAGATCATCTTGTTCCAACCCCCTGCTGTGGACAGGGACACCTTCCACTAAGCCAGGTTGCTCCAAGCCCTTCCCAACCTGGCCTTGGACACTTCCAGGGATGGGGCAGCCACAGCTTCTCTGGGCAGCCTGTGCCAGGGCCTGCCCATCCTCACAAAAAAGAACTTTTTCCTAATATCCAATCTAAATGTACTCTCTTTCAGTGCGAAGCCATTCCACCATGTCCTGTCACTTCAGGCCATTGTAAACTGTCCCTCCATCTTGTCAGCTCCCTTCATGTCCTGGGAAGCCACAATTAGGTCACCCTGAAGCTTCTCTTCTCCAGGCTGAACAATCCCTATTCTCTCAGCCTTTCCTCACAGCAGAGCTGCTCCATCATCTGATCACCTTGGTGGCCTCCTCCAAGAGGTCAATAAGCTACAAGGGCTCAAATCCCACAGATGCTCCATTTTGGAAACTGTGGCTTCTGCTAGAAATTGGGGTTTTTTGCCAATCCATGAGCAGAGCCCAGTAGGTCTCTCACTTGTAACTACCACCACTTTCTGACCAGCACAAGGGTTACCTGGACTTTGCTGTGGACCAACACTGTGCATGCATAAGCCATTTCAAGGTCTCTGAGCATTTATCATCATTCCTGTCTCCCAGCTAATGAGCAACTAAAGTGATTTTCTATTGCTTGTAATTCACCAAAATTGTTCTAACTGTTGAAAGAGCCGAAATTGACAGGCTAATGTGGCTGCCCGCCTGACTGTCTCAATGGCTCCTCGAAGGGTGAGCTGATTGCTGCCTCGGTGATCAGCAGAGGTGCTTCAGACAACATCATTTCTGTAATACATCAACAATCTGAAAGCTGAAAACAAAGGCCAGAGGAGTGCAATCATCAGTCACGACGCTATGCTTAAGGCTAAAATAGGTCAGGGCTGAATACTAAAGAGTACAAGGAAGAAAAAAGTACTCCCCTATTCCCTGGTTTTATTTTTCTCTCTGTCTCTGTGTCAGTCTCCAGGCAATGTCCTGGTGATTCTGGACTTTTCTTTAACTGAGAAGACGAGATGAAGGTGGAATTGAGGATGGAGCGGGTTTGTTTGATTTGTTGTTGTTTTCCTGTTTGAATTTGTTGATGGATCTTGGAAGACTGAAAGGTGGAAAGAGCAGCCACTGACTATAGATGAGTGCACTGGAGAAGACATCAGCCTGAGACAAGTCTTCCAGTTGTTGGTGTTTGCTGCCATCTCCCCTTCTCTTAGTCCCAGATGATATGACAGCTTCAGGAAGGAATGTTCTCGGGGAATGCAAAACACAAGGTCCAACAATGTCAGCCTCTAACATTTGAATCCTAAATCAGCCTATAGTCCTAAAACTTCCAAAACATAAACCTAGCTTAAGAAGCCTGAGATTTTGTGGTGACAGATGTATGTTTATATACCCACATGTGGTCTGTACACATATCTATTTCCCATATACATATATGGTTGCCCAGAGAAGCTGTGGATGCCCTGGAAGTGTCCAAGGTCAGGTTGAACAGGACTTGGAGCAATCTGGGATGGTGAAAGGCAACCCTGCTCATGGCAGGAGGAGTGGAGTGAGATGATCTTTAACATCCCTTCAAACCCAAACCATTCTGGGATTCTGTGATATATACTGAGAGAAAAATATTTCAGGATTTTTAGTTTTTAGAGTGTGCCTTGGGTTGAATTTCTGTTATTGATTTTCCTTCAGGGGCAGGAATTGGAGCATTGTCTGAAAACATCCCAAAGCACAGGAAGAGCAGTGAGTGTGCCCAGTGTCCCTATGATGTCCAAAGTGCTGTGAGTCCTTGTTGAAGCCTTGTAATTGAGAGCTTCAGAGTGGCTCTGCTGTATGTTAATTCTCAGTAATACAGTTGACCACATATTCTATATATTCCTCAAATCACACATACGGTCTCTGTCTTCTACTCAACCACCCATCTTCACAAAATCAGTGGGAATCCAGTGTGTTTTAAAGTGCTTTACCTTTCTGGTCAGCTGGCTTAAAGATGGCAAACATGTTCCAACATTATTGTTTTTAGGAGATGAACACGTAAACAGAGCGAGTGCATGACCCCCCTTAGAAGAAAAGACTGTAGCATCCATAACCTAGTTCTCACTTGGTTGTAGGAGCTGAGGTTTTCCAGGAACTCCTTAAATGATTGGACTCTAGTAAAAAGAAAAAAAAAAAACCACTGGGAAAACTGATGCTACAGAGACGTCTAACTGGCTTTTAGCATTCTGGATCTGACTCCTTTTCCTCCTAATTCCTTTTCTTGCTGAGGGCATGAGTGAGCACACAAACCTGGTTTGTGCCCAGGTGCTCCACTGCAAACTCAGCAGACCAGGAGATGCCTTTTCATCTGCCTCCTTGCAGGCAGAGGTGTCTTTACTGGAAGTTAAAGTGTCTGCCAGTGTGGCTTTCAGGATCGCTGGAACTCAAAAGCTTTCTCGCATCATCAGGTGCACACCCCAGGGAAGTCATTTTAACATGGTGCTTTTGCATCCAGCCCTTATATCTGAGCTAGACAGCTTGAAACCTTGAAATACGACAGCAATTCTTCTATGTCCAGTCCAGTCTCTCATCATCGTTAAGCTCAACTACAGCTGAAATTTGAAGGGATTTATCCAGTCACTCTCATCAAAGCCAGCCTCTAAAGAGAGCCCTGAATATTTACCCCATGCTGTGTTTATTTATTCACCGAAGAATTTCTTTGGAGTACAAATTTTGAAAATAATTTTCAGTGTGTTCTTTGTTGGGTGGGTAAAACCTGTGCCTGTGTGAGCTGACCACAGGGCTGTCTTAGCAACTGCTACCTCGGCCTTCATAGAAGGGATAATTGCACTAATTTATTCAGATAGAATGATGGCTCTGCCTTCAAACTTCAGAGATTATTGAGAGACAAACCTAATGCTTTTTAAAATCAGAGGTCCTGGATTCAATTTTTACCATTGTGACCCAGAAGCAGGCATCATACCGAGACTTACAATGGGTAAAAATAACCAGGAGCATGTAGGATCAGATTCCTTGTCACAGGAACACGAATTACTTGTGCTACACAGATGCTTGGGATCTTAAGATACCATATGGTTCATCTGTGCAAACAAAATATAAAGCATGGCGAGACTGTAGCAAAGGTGGGATTTGAACCTATGTCTTCCAAATCCCAGGAGAAGGTGCTGACTGTGGAATAACTTAAATAGCCCCACTAATTGCTTTTCTGGGAATTGTTTGCACTAGTTCTGATTTTAGTGATGGTTGAGGGCACTCAAGATTTCTTGGGGGACTTATTTATGTGCTAATCTTTCTCAGCTTTTAATGCAGAGGATGGGTGATCTGGAAGCTGGAGGGGAGCTGGATTGTTGTGGAATTACTGATTTAAGGAACCTACCTTGCTCTGTTGACTACTGAGTGAACCTAAAGATTTTGCTCTCACTAGCCTAGAGCAAAGAAGTGAAGTTGCCAACATCTTCCTCATTTATTCACAGAATAAAGAACAAAGCCCTCTCATGGCAATTAACCACATCTCCAGCTTCTTTGGCTGCCTCACCTTTCAAATTGCTTGTTTTTGTATAGCTGGGTTCATAAAATGTCTGTAACCAAAGAGAAAGGCAGAAAAGACAGAAAGCACATCTCAAAAGGAGATTTAAATAGAAAGGAGGCTTGGATTTGAGCAACTGTCCCCACATCCAATAGTGACACTTTAAATCACTGAAGTTTCAATAACTCATACAGGATCTCCATGGAGATGTGCACCATATGGAGTTAATTAGTAGAACAACAAAACAATCAATTAGTTCCTTAATTAGTTTGACTAAGAAATGATAACAAACACAAACAATTTATTCAAACAAATACCCAGACCACAATGATAGTTTAACGGCCTCCGTGAAACTGGCTCCTTGCAGAGCCCTCAGTGTTCCTGGGATTGATTTTGAAGATACTGAGGGTAAATGTTAGCTTTGGTCCAGCCAAAATGTTTTATCAGTATGATCAATTATTTACAGTATTAGAACAGAGAGGGGAGATTGCTTAGAGGTTTTCATTTAAAAATAAATAAATAAAGGGTAAGGAAACCTTAATATGGTTGCATCAAGCCAGTATTTAACCTGGTAGTGATATAGGGGGATTAAGACAATGGGCATTTGCCTGGCATGTCACAATATCATTTGATCCCAGAAATAAATTGACTTTCTGTATCTTATCCAGATTGATATTTTATTTATATGCATTACTTGGAGAAGACTGAATCAGGAATGCACAGATCATCCACTAACTCAGAGCTATTCAACACAAAGTGATGCTGAGATGAGGGATATTGGCAAGAAAGCAGTTGGATACAGATCATGGAGGTCAGAATGTGCAAGGGGAATTGGCTGGGATTTTTGTGCTGATCTTTATCAAAGGTATTTGTATGAGAATTTTTTTGCATGAAAGGAGACATTTCTACATATCACACCTGACTTCTACTGATATCAAGAAGGACTTAAGAGCTCTGGAGAACACATTACATATGCCACCAAGAAAAGTAAATATCAAAATTAGCTCCTTTGCTGCACTCAGAGGCTGTGATTAATTGCTTGTTAACAAGATGTTCAAAGCACAACGATTTATCTGAGTTTGATCAGGCAGATTATGGGATATAACATTTTAATAAATTCATTGTGACTATGGATATATGTTAAAATGATAAGTAAGCCAAGCTACTATAGATGTTTTAGATCCAATAAAGTTATTTTTAGAATGTGTTTATGTGATGGACTAACCTATTATTTACCCAGTTGCATTTTTATGAACTAATAATTTTCCTTAAAAATAATGCCCAGACTTTAGGATGTTGTTTTATTACTATCATCTTGCCCATAATTCTTCTTTCCCCAATAAATAGATCTTTTCTTTAAAAATAAATAAATAAAAATCATATTTTTTTTTCAACTTTGGAAGAAGCTCAGCCCTTGCAGCCAGAGGCTGTGTGGGAAGGATGCTCAGGATGCAGATTGTGAGCAGTTGTACCTGGAGGGGACACATCTGGCAATGCTCTTCGGGGCAAACTCATGCAGTGAACAGTCTGTCCCAGCTGGGACAGGGACAGCAGGGGACCAGGGAGTGAAAACTGCTGGCAGAGAGAAATGCAAACTCCTGTGGAAGTCCCCAAAGCCACTCTCAAGCTGCAGTCTTGGTTTCTTTGACCACTGAAGGGTCTGTGCATATTTGAGTCTGTGTCTGAGCCTTCCTGTTGAATCAGTGAGCGAAATGGAGCCTCTCTCTGTCTATGCCCAGCTTTAGCAGCTCCCTCTCCCACTCTAACAGGCTGTAGGTGGGTTTCCAAGGCAGCCTTTGTTTCGGGAAGCTGGTTCAGGACTGACTCCCAGCCTGCTGAGGAGGAGGTGGCACTATCAGCTCTGTTCCTGGTGTGCTGGCTATTGCTGCTCTCCCTGAAGATGCTGATTTAAGAGAAAACTAATCCCCTCTTTAAAACTTTCGGTACCTGTGGCATCTTTACAGCACCTTCACTTTGCTCTGCTCCTATTTTACTCCCATATTAAGTAGCTATTCTAACCTTGTGGACACAGCTTATTATTTTGCTAAAGGAGAGGAATAAAATGTCATTTTCAGGTCTGTGTAAACCAACTCTCTCCCTGGGCTTTGTCCTGCAGGTCACCGTGAGGTGTTGCAGACACACAGCCCCCATCTTCAGCACCCCAGCAGCCTCCAGTTGGGGGCTGAGCAGCTGAGGATAAATCACTGCTTGCAGCCAGGCTGCTGGTTAGAATGTAAATGTCTAAACTTTGGAGAAGTGACCTCTGTTAAGTGGTTTAATGCAGTCTGCTGCCAGGAGCTCATGAATTCTGTATTACAGCAAGTAGTTCCATGAGATTGCAACAATCTTACTAATAAAACAACCTCAACATATTTATCACAATAACTCAGACATAGAGAAAGTATAAATATCTTTGATACTGGGAAATGAACTGGCTGCCTATAGGCATCCTCTTTGCTTTATTGATTTAACCCTTCACAGGTGTCTGTTGGGGACTGGTGCAAATCTGGTGCAGAGAAACAGCTTTAACAGGATTAAACAGTGATGCTGTGTCTCTGCAGAACTCAGTTCAGGGGGATTCAGAAGGTTTTACAGGTGCTACCAGCAGACCTACAGGCTGGATATGAGAAGCCTTGCTTCATCCCCTGCCAAAATGCAGCTGATTATGAATTTGGGGTACAGCAAACATGATTTCTTGTACTGTGCATTCTATTTAAGAGATGGAGCAAAGGAGAAAACTGTGTCCAGCTGAGGCACCGTGAATAGTTTCAGGGAGACAGAATGCTGATGCTGTTGTTTGATTCAGGCCACCAGGCACAGCACAATACTTGGGATTGCCTTGTATTTTCTAAGACCATGTGTAGGATCCTGCCAGCCAGAAGATCTCAGGTGGTCTGAAGCCAGTTTAAAGTGCCAACAGGGGAGAATTAATGTCCAGAGAAGCTGTGGCTGTCCCATCCCTGAAAGTGTTCAAGGCCAGGTTGGACAGGACTTGGAGCAACCTGGGCTAGTGGAAGGTGTTCCTGACCACGGCAGAGGTGAGCTTTAAGGTCCCTCCAACCCAAACCATTTGGTGATTCTGTGGCCTCCTGAGAGTGCAGTAATGGGTGAGAGGTCTGGATGGATCTGCTACCAAAGAATTGTTACCAATGACCCTAGTTTTCAGTCCACCCTGTCACTCCCCATGACATATCAAGCTCTTTTTAGGTTATTTTTGAGGGTCACAGACCCAGTGAACTCTTGCTGAGCACAACCGCCATTCACAGTCCCTTCAATCACACCGGGGGCAGATGGTGCCTGCTACTGACACCAACCCTGTCTGACCTATCTGATGTGATCAGAGACCATAGTGGTGCTGGACGGATTTTAAAGCACAAGGATATGGTCAGGTAGAGCTGACTTCTCCATTCCTAAGGGATTTAGGACAGGGAGTCTTATAAGTTATTATGTACTAGCTAAAATCTCTAGTGTGTGATCAAGTCTATGTGATAAAGCTAGTCGTGTTCTGGAGCGATAAAAGCCTAATTTCACGGGCCATCCACACTGGTTTTCTTGAGACAGATAATGTTCCCACCATACACATCTCCCCATCTTCTTTTTTTTTTTTTTTGGTTAAGATCTCCTGTTACTTCTTTTTAAAATGAAGCAAAAGGTTGGAGTTGCTGAGGAAGTAGCACATTTTTATGGTCATTTTACCCCCAAATAGGGTCTTCCAATATTTCAAGCACTGGCAAACTTCAGAGAGAAGAAAAAAGGAGTTTTGAGTTTATTTTCCTTTGAAATATGGACTGGATATAGAGAGGAGAAGGTCAGTGCTGCAGCAGCTGAGACAGCAGGGGAGGAGAAAAATGTCAGGGCTGCTTTTTATTGTTTTTATGATACTACTTAGACCCAATAAAATGTGTCAATTTTAGATACAAACAACTTGAGAAAAAAAATGTGATAACATTATTGCAGTGTGGGCTGTCCTGCTAAGCCACATTTCTCCCCTCAGGTTCACTCTGTGGTGGGTGCACAGAGCCTCCCTCCAGTTTGGGGGAATGATTCTTCAAGTGTCTGTTGTGCTTGATACATGGATTTAACTCTTCTGTATTTATTTGTAGTGAGAGAGTGTTTTCAGCTGTGAAATTCCTGTGAAATTGAGATTTTACTGCATGTTGAACTTCACGCCCTGTGAATAACCAGGGTCCTGTTCCCGTGGTGCTCTGCAGGTGGCTGGATCTTCAGCTGGAGTCTGTGCTCAGCACACTTGGGGCACCAATCCTGCAACATGAGACACTTCCCTGCTTCTGAAAAACGTGGGCAATCCTCTCTGCTCCCTGAGTGTGGAGGGATCTTAGAATCACAGAATGGTTTGGGTCAGAAGGGACCTTAAAGATGATCTCATTCCATCCCCTGCCATGGGCAGAGACACCTTCCACTAGCCCGGGTTGCTCAGAGCCCCATCCAACCTGGCCTTGCTTCAAAGGAAGCAAGAAAACATCTCTGTATCTACCTGCTAGCCTTTGATTCACATGTGAGCAAAGCCTGCTGCCAGAGAAACACCTCCCAAAATCAGACCAAAAATATTTGATTTTATAATGGCTTTTATTAATCCTTGCCATCTCTGGCTTAAAGGCTTCAAGCTGCCTGTGGGCTTTGCTGCACAGTGGTCTCTGCAGTGTTGCCCCAGAGTGATGCCATCGAGGACCTGCAGAGATAAGAAGATGAAATCTCTCTCCTTTGCCTGTTTTCCCACAGCCTGCCCACAGATGTGCATTTGCTTTGCCACCCTTTTCAAGGCACATGTTGGCTCAGAACACTGCAGCCACATTACAAAGGGAAAGTGCTTCCTGATAGAGATGGAACTGTAATTAAAGTGCCTGGTAGGGGATCCCAAATCCACCTGACCTCATCACAGCCTTGTCCCTGCTAGTGGAAACTTCTGAATCTCAGAACTTGTCTCTCCCTCGTCTATTTTTTAATTTTTTTTTCCCAAGGCCCTTAGACTGATGAAACCTCAATTATCTTAAACTCAAAGCTAGGCAAACTGAGATATCTGTCTGAGGACACGACTGCTCTTGCCCATTTAGATCAGACAATTTCTCTCTAATCCTTTCAAATTTCTCTAACATGCACTTTATTTTTTAATGTCCAAATTTTTATTTTTTTTTCCCCCCTGGAGCTGCAATCTTCTACAGCACTGACAACAAAAATGCTTTTACTGTCTCTGGTCCATGCTGTTTTCCCAGCTCAGGGACATCTGCAAAAATAAGCAGTCCCACTTCAGACTGATCTCTCTTTGCATAAATACAGTGGTTATGGAAAGGTGTTCATTCCGTTTTCCACAACCTGTCATGTTGACTTTATAATGAACCAGTTACTCAGCTCTGGAAAGCAGATGGAAACCTCTTCTGACAGCCCCTGTCAAAGGAATAGGCAGGAAGAAGGAGAAAAGAATTGCTGGATATGAACTCCTGGTACTTACATGGACAGTGGCAGGAACTGAGGAAAGATGTAGGCTTTGAACAGGATTTAAAGGCTTGATCAATCACAACAATGATGGAAATGCTGCCATCAAATAATAATAAAAAGATATATAACTGGTTTTATACCATGAGTTATTTTCTTCCTCGGTGAAAGCAATGCAAAGGTGGTGTTTTGGAAACAGAATGAAGAAGCAGGTAATCAGTCTATTTACATACTCCAGGCCAAAGGGAATACAAAGAACCCGAGGAAACAGCAGAAATGAGCGTTAGTAAAACTGATCTAATCTCTGGTGTTATTAGCTGCACAAGCCAGGCTGTTTGATAGATATACATATATATTGCTTCTCTCCTCTTTCAGCCACAGCCTCATATAACATCTGTCATCCTGCTTGTCCCCAGTGACAGACAGCCCTGCTGAGCATTCCCTGCAGATTTCACTCATCGAGATGGTCTTTTCCAAGCAATACCAGCATGTTTTTCACTGTGACCAGGGCATGGTGCTCACAGGGAGCTGTGCTGGCAGGACAGGCAGCTGCTCAGCCCTGGCACAGCCCCAGTATGGTGGTGCTTTGCAGGAGCAGAACATGCTCTCTGTGCAGGATTATAAAAGACTGGGCAGGAGTCAGGAACAGAACAGGAGGTGGTACAGCCTCACCCAAGAGTTTTAGCTTAGTCTCCTATGGAATTGAGATGTTCATGATAGTCCAGACACATACCAGACCCCATGTAACAATCTCCAAATCTGTTGACTTGTGTAAAGGTGAACTTGGCAAATGGGTCAAGGTAAACTTGGCAAATGGGTCAAGGTCTCAAAAAACTTAAACTCCCATGGATTTCATGACAATAGACTATTGGAGGAGAAAAGGAGCCCTAATAATAACCCCAGGCTGCACTGTTAGCTCAGCCCTTATTAGACATCAAAAATTTTAAAGGAGCATTGAGTCCTGAGACATAAATCCTTCAATTATCCGGCTTCCTTGATTCCGCTGCTCAGGGAGCTGCTTCTTTAATCTGACATTGTTTCTACAATTTAAAACCCTTAGGACAGCTTCCAGGCGGTTTCATTCATGCTAAACACACTTTTCTTTTTCCCCCCCGATGACATAGTTAGAGCCGAAATCCCTTGAAAATAAAAACTAAAAAGATGATGACATCTGATGTGATAAATCCTAATGTCAAGTGGCAGAGGCAACCGCAGCCTTCCTGATGACAATCAACAACCTCAAACCGAGCTGACGACCAGCATTAAGAAGTACAACAGCCAGATGATTGTCTTTTGTAATTTTGTTGAGGACCACAAACAGGAGGAATCCAAGCAGGGGTGGGTGTGACAATCTCCTCCTGCACTCAGGCAAAGCTGCTGCTTTGTTGTGATGGGTCCAGGACCTCTCTTTAGTTGCCATAAGGTCAAGGTCAAAGATCAGCACATACTCAGATGTCTCAGGATAATGTGATGAAGGCAATCCAGCATCTACAGCCACGTCCTGCCAAGGTTTATATAGCCAGCATCATCCCTCACTGCCTTTGACTTTCCAAGTGAATAATCAATAACTGTTTATAGCTGAAGGCAGCCTTGAAATTCACGTCTAGACCCAGAGGATGACACTTTACCCTTTTCCCACCACGCCTGTTAGTTACACATGCAAAATCGATTGTCAGCATGTGATGACGGGATTTATTGGTGTAGAAGTGTAAGGGGAAAAGGGTTCAGCTGCAGTTGACAGAAGACCACACAGGAGGATTTTGTCAACTGAAAACCAGGATCATGGATGAAGTAATCCTATCCCTAAGTCTGGCTCCCACAGAGGTGCTTTCTGAGCCTAAAATAGCTGGTTTTGTCCTGTTCTTGGCTACACCAGAGTGACATGTGGTTGCTGTGCTCCTGCTGCTCCACAGTCCTTTGCATGTAGCACAAAGGCCTGTGTTGGGCAGTGAGGTGAGTAGAAGCAAACAAAACCCTAGGAAATCCTTTACTCCATGTTACTGATCTTTTCCATGTAATATTCCCCTGTGGATTGCCTACTGGAGAGACCTCCATGAAGGACCAAGGAGGGGGGAATCCTGAGAAGGCACTGGAGGACTGGAAGTATCATGTACCAACACTAGTGATTGCTACAATGGACAATAGTGTCCATTTATCCCGTGTTTCCACCAGCCATATGAAGTTAGTTAGTTCCAGCATGCAAGAGAAAAGGGATTTTGGGCACAAAAAGGGTTGTATCTCGTTCTAGGGTACATGTCCACCCTGGCAGGATGCTCATTACTGGGGCTGGAGGTTGACTGAATACCTGGAATGGATGGTTTGGGTTACTGTGCTTGTCCCAGGGAAAGGGGCTGAGTTGTGGATAAGCTGCCAGGGACAGCATGGGGGGAGAGTGGGCAGTAGGTCCTGATGGGACATGGGGAAACTCTGTCTACTTTGACATCAAACAATGAGATAGCAAAGGAAAACTGTGCTTGGAATAACTATAACACTGCTCCTAGGAGTGCTTCAAAGGAGCCCAAAGCTGGGTGTCTGAATCCTGTAAATAAACCAGGCTTGAACACCCAGCTGCCCCTCAGATGCCTTTTGAAAGGAAGAACCAAAAGCCAACGCCCCCTTGAAGAAAGTCAGAGGAGGATTAGAGGGGGCAGCTGAAGGAAGTGAGCTGTGGGAAGAAGGCCTCTTTCACTTCTTTGTAAGGAAAAAGCATCTGCCAGCACATTAATCCACGCTGATCAGTTCTCCTGGGCTGAGAGGGAGCAGTTTCTGGTGTGCAAAGCTGGTGTGCACAGACAAGAGTGCTTTCAAATATATTTTAAAGAGCCCTGAAGAGAAATGTGATTTTTCTGTGCAACTCCTGAGAGTTTTTAAGCACGGATTTGTTTGGGTAAATTGTGAGTGAGTGCCCTCCCGTGAGCGCACGGGAACGGCTGTTTAATTGGCCTACACCTGGTGTTGATTATGATGCTTCTGGTTTTTTTAACTTCCTAACTCCCTTCACTGTATCTCATTTTGATCAGCTTCCCTGCTGTACCCCACAGCTTGGGTTTGGCACACCCAGTGTAAAGCATAAAGAGAGCTGGAAATATGATGTACAAGTCTCCCCACCTTGATGTACTTCAGTGTAAAACAGCGAAAGGATGAGTTCAGTTCCAGCTGGGAAGGTTTGATTTGGCTCTGAGAGAGGCAGAGGAGTTGGCCTTACCTAAGGCTGTATTTTCTAACCACTTCCCTCCTCTCACTATTGGATGCACAACAATATTTAAGTGAAAACAAACCCTGCCCCTCATTGCTGACCATTCCTGGTGACAGGCACAGGGCTAAGGCATCAAGGCTGAACCTTACTGCACTGCAGCCCTGTCTTGCCTACAGGTAATTAATTACCTCACAGGCAGCTGATTGGGTCTTGATGTGCCTTGGCCACACTAAGTGAGTCCCAAGCCATGGTCTGGACCAGTTCTATCGGTATAAATGCTGGCAGTGCTTATTTATTTATTTATTTAAGTCAATTTCGGGGTGCTTGCCTGAGAATGAAAACCTTTCTCATATCTAAAATAGGAGGATCCAATTCTGCATTCATGTTTCTGGGGCTCCCAACTGTCTCTGTGTCTACAGAGGCAGAAAATACACTTATTGACATGGCCTGGGCGTGAACAGAAAGCGGGGAAAGAAACACCAGCAGCTTCTTCAAAGGTTGTAAATTTATATTTTTTTCCAGGTCTGTAGAGCTAAAATAATCTTGCTTTGAATTTGAATAGAAACTGAAAAGCAGGAGAATTTGGGAAGGGGTGGTACTCATGCAAGACATTAGCTGTTAAATTATAGCCTTGCTATGAAAAGCAGTTGTGTCTGTGCAAGTGTGTGGAGAGAGGTTACTGTGGGGAGGTGTGGGCAGGAAAATATATTTGATTTAATGCACAGATTTTTCTCAGTCCTTTAGAGACAACTTTTGGTGCAAGAAAATGAGAAATTTTCAAGGGCTTGATTCTGCATAATATTCCAGGATTATGCAAACAAACAAACAAAAGCCCCCAACCCAAGACCAGAGCTCTGAGCAGGTACCTGAGTACCCATCTCAGGGGCTGCTTTGTTATTTTCAAATCTGAAGCCTTTCTTTCCACACTGCTCCGATCTTTATTAAAAAGATGAAACATCTGGAAGAGTGTGTGTGTTTGTGCTTATAGAGAGATCCTCTGCACCGAGCCTATGTCTCCTCTGAGCTCGTTAACCGGCTGCAGATTCTAAATTAGGGTTGTGAGATGTGGGGAAGAACCCACCTGGCGAGAAAGACTATTTATTTTTCTTAAAGCCCTCCAAGTTTACTCAGCTGGTGAAACAACAAACCTCATTTCTTCGGCTGAGATGTTAAAGAGAGAGGAATAAAAGCAAAAAACAAGGGGGGGAAAGCAGGGAAGGAATGAAAGGATGAAGGATTGGCTCAGTCTGATTTGCTTCTTGTTAGACAGCACACAGAGTGGAAAAACCACGCCTTGTATCAGTGAGATGCAGCCCTGTGCCCCAGGGGCGTCTCTTTGACATCCCAGCATGGGTCACTCATTGCTCACAGTCCCCTGTCTGTGTACACAGTGGATTTGGTGGCCCTAATTCCAAGCCCACAGCTGGGGCTCAACCTCTCTAAGTGAAACTGGCCATGATATGAGATAGAAGTGCTGCGGACATGGCAATTTGGTGGACCTGTCACTGCCAGCTCATCGGACAGAGCCACCAGTCAAACTGCTCAGAGAGTAGACAGCAGCTCTGTGATCCTCTCCGATGTCCCTTCTCACCCTCTTGATCCTCCTGACCCAGCACAGAAGGAAACCCTGATGCTTTATTATTCCAAGCATTAAGTTTTTCTTTTGTTGTGACTGTTTTCTTTGGCCTTACTCATTCTCCTTAGGACTGAGAATAAGTTCTGTTCCAGTCTAGTAATAGCCTACAGCTATGAGCCAGGGAGCTGAGATTTTAGAAAGATAAAAAAAAACAGAGCAGAAGAAAATATGTGAAAAATTGCAATGACAAGGTTTCTGCTGGTAGCTTGTGATACAGAGAAATGAAGTCCCAGGCCAACATGCCTTGGCAGCTGAGAAATGCTAGTGCTGGCATGGTCTATCTGGCAGACAGGCAGGCAGAGGGGACGAGTTGGTGGGGGAATCGGGTATAGAAAACACTTGCAGGAGGCTGCACAAGAGAAGGAAATCTGAATTTTGAAGCAAACACTCAAGTCAGCCTCCTGTGTAGCATAGCTGTGGGCCTTCCTCTTTAACCTGGAGAGCTCTACAAACACAAATAGGGGAGATTGTTTTCATCTAGTCTGGAAAATACACAGGTCCCAAGGTGTTTGCCTTGGAAAGCTCAGTGGCAGTGGAGGGTGCAGAACATGTTCATATACCTGCTGAAGTGAATTTGCAGGACCTGTAAGCTCTGCACAGAATTCCTCAGTGGAGCTCAGCCTGCACAGCGTGTTCTGGTGTGGGCTGGGCTCTGCTATGCCGAGCTCACAGGAGCATCTGTGTGTTTTGAAACTTGTCTTCGCACATCTCAGGGAAGTGCAATGCTCTGCCAGGCTCCAGCAAACTGAAGGTCAGGAAAGTTCCCTGTGGACAAGAGTGTTAAAATCCTGCTCTTGCAGGCAGGCGGTACCAGATGAGATTGGGCTGGGGGATTAAAACCTCATTTCTGTTCCACCTCTTTTGGCAATCCCATTTCCCAACTCACAAATAGCCTTTGTTCCCTACTTGTCCCTGGCACGTGGCATTATCCGTACACAGATCCCAGCAAAACACTGGCACCTCTGTCCTGATCCCATGCTTAGCAATACCATCCTGGATTTATCCCCACTTTTAGATGGTTAGAAGAAAGACCTGGATCACAGTTCATTTTGGGTGCACACAGGGCTAGTGAAATGTGGGTGATCCATACAATGGTGCATGCAGATATACCTCCATCCCCAGGGCAGAGCATTGCTATATAGAAGTGCAAATGCTGCCTGTCAGTAGGAGTGAAGTTCTTTCTCCCTCCCTCAAATTTGTGTTTTTCAAGGAGGTGATGAGACAGAGGGACCAGAACAAGCATTGTTGGTGCACATGAAATGCAACTGATTTTAAGCTGACCCACAAACAACTGTCTCCTAGAAGCTTGTCTTACAAATGACCTAGGCTAGATCTCACTCTGTGGCCAAGGCAAAGGAGCCTCAAGACATTATCAAACCTCTGAGCTCACAGCTCTTGACATGCAGCACATCCCCAGTGGTGATTAGCCCCAGCCTGTCTGTGTTTCTCCTGTCCATGAGGACTAAACACATATCTGTCTCCTCCTCGGTTGTGTGTGGTGTATTTTGGGCACCAGGAGCTATTTATGAAGAGCAGTGACTATGTGGCTGTAATAAACACACTGCCACGTTGATGATTTATTGAAGTCCCACCAGCACCCAATTATGTAAATCCGATTATCTGTCGAGGAGGCTTTGCTGAAACAGCTTGTAGTTGTAACACTTTATATTAATATTTTTTTTTAGTGGGAAATTGGAAAATTTAGTTTAAAGCAACTTTTTAGTCTTAAGCATTAGTCTCCCAGAGCTGAATACAGGCAGCTCAGTTGCATGTGGCTCTGGAGGGTGGGTTTGTATTCTTTAAAGATAATACCTTTATCTCTTTCCCTTCACACACAGTCTGAGGCTGGTGGGGGGCTGTTGATTCATACCTTGATGGGGTGGCATGTCTGAATGAATGCAGGTGGGAATAACAGACCCACTGTCGACAACAGACTCTGTCAGCAGTCCTGGGGTGGTTCTTTGGCACAGATAACTTGCTCTGCTGCTGTTACAAGGATTTTGCAATATTGACAGAGAGTAGACATGTATTGCCACAGGTAAACTTATGGGGACCTTCAGTCCTGCTGCTGGCTCACAGCGGGGGCTAGATGCGCTGAGCTGTTTAATGGGGAGCAAAGCAGGAAAGCCAAAGAGCACAGAAATTGTTTTAATTACAAAATAATAATCATAATAACAACATGTTTAGGGAGAAATTAAAGCCCTTCTGCTGCCAAATTCCTAGCTTCAGGAAATGCCATAGAAATGTGTAAGTGTGGAGCTAAAGAATGGGTTTCTTCAGGAGCAGGTACAGGAACAAGGCACCCACACACCTCTGAAAGCACATGGGATCTTCACCCCATACTTAACAAACTGGAGATGGAAGTGTGAGCTCATCTCCCCATTTTCCACCTGCATAGCTGCTCAGCAGATCCCAGCCAAGCTCCTGTGTTTGCTCCTTTGTGCTCATATCTCAAGTAGGACCTTTTGTGCAGACTTTGCCAGAGGCAGAATTTGTACCTCAGAGAGACAAGAGCCCTGCATGGGTGTGAAGAGGTGTAAAACCACGCCTGCACCCACTCCTCCCCTCAAGATCAGCAGCACCTCATGCAAATTATGGCCTGAGGCTTGAGGCAGAGGCACTTTCCTGGAGGTGGCACATCCCGAACACTCCATGACGTGTGTCAGCATCCCACGGGGATAACGTGGTGCTCCCAAGCCCTGCTCTTGCCTGCTCCAGGCAGTGAGGAGGCGAGCAGATAGGAGGGAGCCAGGAGGCAGCCCAGGCCACGTGTACTGATCCCCCCAAGAGGCTCGTTCTAGGAGAAGGAGGGATGCAGCCTACACTGGATAACTGGATGCTTGAATTTCCTGAGTTACACTCTCAGGAGACAGCCTTGCTGACATGCAGGCAGGTGTGCACGTGAGATAAGGCTTGCGGCCAATTTTACATACGAGGGCTTTATTTTATTTGACTTTTCTAAAGCACAGGGAAGGTGTTAGACATCCTCACTGTTCCTGCTAGCTGTTTCTCCAGGAATCTGTGAGCCATACTGACAGCCAACTCCCAGCACCCCTGTGAGCCCACTGGCACATTTTGGAGGCCTCGATGCTTCAGGCAAAAGGCACATTGGTTGGGTCAACCTAGCCGAGGTGGGTCAGTCCTGCTGCCACCCAGGGGTGCACTGAGCCATAATCACTGCTATTATGCTAATTCTGGGGTTACGACATGCAGCCCTTTCCCCCCTCCCCATTTCCACATTCCGTGTGGATTTACATCCCGTGTGAGCAGAGAAAGCAGAAAGGATTTATTGTTTGTGAGCATTAAAAGCAGATGTTTGAGCCAAAGCAGGGAAAAAAGGAGGATCAATTAACAAGTAGCAAAGGGACAAAGACAGGAGCAGAGAGAGGAAACCTGAGCAAGTAACTCAGCTTGTTGCAGAAGGGCTGAGCACGTACCCCAGCCTGCTCCACACACCGCAGGGATGAACTCCCCATTCCTGCTTAATTAGAGGGATGCTGATGCCTATTCTTCATCCCTCTCTCCCGAGCGCGGCAGGAACGGAGCGAGGAGCGGCTCGTTTCGAAGTGCCGGGGGACGGAGAGAGCGAGGGAGGGAGATGCATCCACTGCCAGCAGCCCCATCTCATCAATTTAATCAAGAACCCACTGCGGTGTCTGCACTGGGAGGGATGGGGGATAACGCTGGGAGAGCTGCCAGGCGCCCCGACGGAGCAGACACCGTGTCCTGCTCCTGCCCATCTCAAAGAAGGATTTCCTGGTGATGTGCTGACAGCAGGAGCTGGGCTTGGCTTCCTCAGCATCCCTCCGTTCCTCACCCTAAATCCTTCAGGCTGTCGAATCCCGTTCACCTCCTCCTGCTGCTCTTCCCTAGCTGGGCTAATCCCTGTCAGGGTCATTTAAACTCGGCTTTGCCACTTGAACTGGTCAAGATTTTTCCGGGTATTTTATAAGATAATGAGAAACACAGCCTTTTTATTAAAAATATTATGGAAGTGTGTTTGTCACTAAAAACAAGTGTTATATAAAAATAGTCAGTTTCTCCCCCAAACTCCTGAATTGTAAACATTTTCCAAATGCATCCTGACGCATATGGTTTATTAACACCTGTGTTTGCAGTAAATGTTTTCATTAAAATATTTTGCCATGAGTTTCTGAGGGGAGGAAAAAAAAAGGAAATAAAAAATGAGCTTATTTTTAACCTTTCAGAATGAAAACAGTTTGGAATTGCTGTGTAAAATTAATTTCAGGATTTTTAATCAGCTTTAACCAGGTGGTGGAGGGAAAAGAAACAACTAAGGGGCACCAGAAAACAGCAATACAATTGTCAGCCTGGATCAGACGATGACTGTGGCTACCAGCCTAAGGCTGTGGCTAATGCCAGCTGTTTCTAAAGAAGGTATAAGACAGCAAAGCAACCAGATGCAGGATAATCCATGTCCCCCTCCCTCCCACTTATTCCCCGATTCACACTGCTTTCTAAGACAGCTGTATGAAGCTTTTTCCAAAGGTTTGTGGCATTTACTGCTCTAATTCTGGGTGTTCTCCTTTTCAAGTGACTGGCCAGTTCTCAGGCAAACTTCTGAAATTCTTGTTCTCAGAGGCTTCCTCTGAGAGTGAAACAGGCAGTGAAGGAATAGTCCCTTCTATCAGTTTGGAATTTTCTGCTTTTTAATATCCCACAAATTGCCTCTTTGTTCTCCTGTCATGAGACCTGGAGAGCAGACCTCCCTGCCCACCCATTCCAATCTGTCCACCATTTCATACAGTCTTCCCATATTCCATTTCCATTTGTCCCTGTACAGAATGGAGTGTTTTCTCCATGTGGGAATTTTCTCAGATCCCTTTAAGGAACTCCAGTTTCGCAGTGTCCTTTCTCAGCTGTACTCCACACAGTGCTCCAGAGTTTGCATCATCAGTTCTGTTCGAGGGATTCAAAAGGGTTTATAGATGAATTTAAACTGAAATGCTTCTGCATCATGTTCCAGGGCTTTGTTTCCTGGGTTGTTTGAAGAAAGAGCTGAGGCCTTACCCTGAATGCTGCATCACTGCCTGCAGGGCTGCTGGCCAAGGCAGAGCCAGGGTGTTGGCACCTGCCCTTGCACTGACTTTGCCATGTGGCCCCATCTCTGATCCCTTTGTGGTGTTACCTGAGAGCTCACACACCCTGTTCCATACTCATGTACTGAAGCCCCACTGTGACACAGAGGAGAGTTTTCCTGCCCAATCCTTACTGGTACAAATCAAATTTTCACGAGTGATGTGATTGTCAGCAAAGATGCAGTTTGACATTCACACCCAAAAGAGACATCCTGGTCCTCCGTGAGACAGGCCAGATAAACACCGTGAAGAGTCCCTAAGGCTTTTGAGTGACAGATGAACACCTTGGTGTGGGTTCTGCCGAACAAGTGTGAAACTGCCTTGCAGCAGAGCTTTCACTAGCAGGAAGGGTTCATCGCTGTGCTGTTTACTCTACCAGCACTCTCCAGGCTGCTGAGGGCTAGAAGTCAAGAAGTGGAAGATATAAGGAAGATCAAAGTGTGTGGAGCAGATTAATGACAGTTTTGAATAAGAAAGAGCTTTAAAGAAGGCAGTAAATGTTGGGGAGTGTGTGGAGAGAGTTCTAACAGAGATAAAGCAGGCTCTTTAATAAACTAGAAAAGGAATAAAATCAATGATGGCCGAGTTACAAATAACACAGCAGAGCCACTGAACTCTTTTCAAACTAGCCGTTCACAGAAAAGCACAAAAAAACTGGGACAAACAATTAGGAAGCAAGGAGGACCTTGTCAATAGAGCTGTTGATAAGGAACAGATAAAACGGATACTTAAATTGAATAGAGTGGAATTCCTTTTTACTGATCACTCCTCCGAGTGCTCATCCAGCTCTCCGGATCAAACCTTCCTTTCAGAAACCAGCTCCCGTTTGTGTTGATATGTTTGCATCTTGCTTAGACTGCTCAGCAGGGCTTTTGGTCAGGAGGATTAGACCGAAAAGTTATTTCTCTGATTTTCTTTGATGTTTTCAACAGTGGAAAAACCCTTGCGCTCTTGAGGGTCCATAAATCTCTGAGCCAGTTTAATGAAATATTGGCTCAAGCCATTTATGATTTCACTTATCTATCTTGGCATTAAAATGCCCTGCAGAACTCACCTCATTCTCCCAAGATGCAGATTCTGGTTTTACCCATATGTTTGATTTGGAAGTCTTACAGTTTCATGGGTCTCATGTGGGAACAATTCAGTCTTAATAATCATCACCCACTGAAGTCAATGGGAGGGTTTGCACCGAAGGTTGTGGCAGGTAGTTTAACCTCTGCAGAATCAGCTCTTAAAATAAATATTTATATCAGAGTTCACCCTTTATGGGCACAACAGAGTATCAGGGTGAGCAATAGCCTTGTGCCTCAAAGGAGATTTGGTTTATTGACTTTACTAAAACATGGAAAATCATTAGAAAGTTATCAGAGAAACTGGGCCGCTTTTTTTTTTGACTTGATGGTTTGTAACTTTTTCATTTCTCACTTTACACTGTGAGATCAAAATAAGGTCCCATGGGTGGCACTGTCCTCAAAAGGAGGAAACAAGGGAGAGACTGGCAACTACTCCTGAGTCAGCCCAATTTCTGTTCCTGTGGATGGGCATAGATACTACCTGAGTCTCAGCTCTCTCCTGGCCTCAGAACTGGTTGTAGGAAAGGAAGCCCCATCGGATATTTAGGTGTGCAAAGCACTTGGCTGCTCAGGATGGGGCTCCAAGCAATGTGAGATCGGGCTAAGATCTTTCTGGACATGGACACGGGAGGAGACAGCAGTTATTTAGGTTTCTGTGAGACATGGAGATGCACCTCAAAGGCGATTCCCCAAAAGGGGATGAGTATTGAGAGGGATGGAAAGTTGCCAGACAGCAGAGGAAGGGGAAGAACTCCGTGGCACGGCCAGCAGGGTTGGAAACCCTGCCCAGCAGGATGCCAAGAGATCAATAGTAGCACCGGTTTTACTCCACATCAATCTAAATGACAAGGGAAAGGTGTAAATAAGGTGTTAATTCCGGTTGCAGATTACACTCCAGGGCAGTGATTGCAAACAAACACTGCAGACAATGAAAGAACACAAATGTCCTGAAGCGCTCGGAAATGGTGCTAATGAGAACCTGAAAGCTCCAAAGTTCAGGCTGGATTTCCTTCTCTAACCTGTTTTGCTTTCACTTATGCTGGTGTGAATCACCAGGGAAGTGAATTGAGTTGTGCTCTGTAGAACTAACAGGCTTGCCACAGACCTGCATAAACCTATTAAATCCAACGTGATAATTAAGTTACTTATCATTAATTTCTGGGCTGGGTCTAAATGAATGAAGAATGAAGACAGTGCGCTGTATCTAGGGATGAATAATCTAAAACAGAGGAAGAGGACCCGACTGAAGTTTCTGCCTGTTCTGTTCCTGCGACAGAATTGTACTCACAGACAGTAGAGCTGTGGGTGGTTTCAAACAATGAATCAGAAACAAGGATGGGAAAATCATAAAACAAGAGTACCCACTCCCTCCTTCTTCCCTTATGGTGGATTTAGGCCATACAGTAATCAGATTTTCACCTATAAAAATATTTCTTAGAATGTATATTAAATATTTCATTGTTTATTAACACCAAGGAAATTCAACAATAAATAGTGTCTGTGATTTGTTAGCAATATTTATCCACTTTGTTCCTACACAGCATATCTAAGAGATATTTCACAGTCTTCTTTATAATGGCGATTCTGGAGATAGAAACTGTTAATAGAAAAAAATGCATAATAGCAATACAAAAAGGGCTGATTATTAATAAAACACTGTCAGATTAACTAACAGTAAAGTAAAGCCTATCTAGTAAGTGCTTGAGAGATAATCCTTCATTCCAAAGTAGTATTTTAGAGTTATGCACTAATAAAAAAATTGCTTTTAACTTTCTATGAGATTAAAACTGAATATTTTTTCCAAATTGCTGGTACAAACTCAAGTTAAAAGTAAGCACTAAATAATAGACAGCAGCACTGAAATCACATTATGGGCAGATCACATTTCAAAGCAAAGGTACTTTTCATGTTTTCAAGTGGCAAATGATATCTGATATATCAGGGTTTCCCTCCTTGCCTGGACAGCTTTTCACTTACGTGCTGAAAACTTCATGTGCCACTTGGGGTCTGGTGTACAGCCCAAAGAGGGCAGGAGGGATCTCCCCTGGCTGTCACAGGGATATGGATTGACTTCAAACCCACAAGAAAATATACGTGACAAACATCAAATCTGTAGCAACACAGAATCTCAGAATACAAGTCCAAGGAGCTGATTTGGTTACACACAGTCTCCTGGCCAAGCTGTCCTAATTTCTTCATAAAAAACACCAGCCCAGGACACCTTGGTGTGGTGTAGGAATAGGTGTCAGACAGAAGAAATCCCGAGGGGGATGTTACAGGCAACGGCTTGTGAAGTGGGTGATGGAAAGAGCCCCCTGCAGTTTACAATGTAGATGTCCCAAATCAAACACTTCAAACTCACATTAATATTATCAAACCTTCATGTGGAGAAATATTGACTATGCCTGTGAATTCAGGTGTATCTGCACAGGTGACTACAGCTGTGTTGTCCAGGAAAATTGCAGCTTACACATTTGTTGCCCCTCAGTGAAATAACAAAGGGAAAACCCACGCAGGAATCTGGGCAGGGAAAAATGCAAAGCACATCCTTGTTCTGGTCTGCAGCTAGAAATTACAATAATACAAATGATAATATTAAAGAATAAAGAGAATAATTTGTGAGCCCAAGGTTTGGGACAGTTGAAATAACTATAATAAATCATTCTGGGCTATAACTGAATAAAGAAAACCTGAAGATGATTATTGGCAAACATTTGCCATGGAAGAATTTTTCTGCATGAAAGAGCTGATGGGGGAGAAACCTAAATCTGGTAGTTGACACCAGTGGAAGTGGAGGATGTAAAACTGGAGGCAATTTCCCTGCCACAGCAAGAGGATGACCAGAGGAGTACTGATCCAGGATAAAAGGGGAGGAAACTTGCCTTTTTCAAATTCCCACCCATGACTCTCATAAGACTGCTGCAGAATTTGAAATAAATGGCTTGGTACCAGCAGTAAAGCTGCAGGAGGATTTCCACACAGAAGCTCTCAGAGCTCCTCACTGGTTTCTGCTGCTTAGAGTTTGCAGGGTAAAAACTACCCCCAGTTTGGAAGACTCTTCTTACCCTCATCAAAACCAACCACCAGAACTCCACAGTGTTTATAGGCTCTGACTGATCTTTTTAGGTTGGAGAAGTATATAATTTTTAAAGGTATTTATTTTGTTCTTTTATGCTTAAGGACATTTCTGGTTGACAAGGAACCTCAGAAAGCCTATTTTAGCTTTAAAAAATGTTTTTAGCAGAAATGGACACTTTTTCTTAAAAACACATATCAGGCATTTATATGTCCTACATTCCCTCTCAAAACATGGTCCTGTTACATCACAAACATTCAGCCTGGGACAAATATTGTCACCAGACGCTGTGAAAAGTGACATATCCTGTCCTTTGCCCCTGTGGCAGTAGAATGGGAACATTCTCCTCACTGGGAGATGAGAAAAGTTTTAAAAACCCTCTCAGACTTTATCACAATTATTCCCCTTGGCAGTTCCAGGAAAAAAAATCTTGAAAACAGCTTGTTTTAGAAACTTCTTTAGGCACAGTCCCAGAAGATTTAATAACAATAGACTGCAACAGTTGGTTTAGAGAAAAAATGAAAGATCTGGGGAGAGAGGGGATGGTGGGAGTGGAGAGAGGAATCTCTGTTTTGCTTGGTATTCTGTATTTCTTGATGCTGGAGTTCCAGCAAGCAGGTATTAATAATAAATAAAAAGAATTGTGAAGGTTATCAACACTGACCCTTTCCCTCTTTCAAGTAGATTTCAAGTTCTTTTATTGATTATACACAAACTTTATCACATACAGACCAGTCTGTGCTGCCTTTCAAGGAAGGCTGTGGCTTTGAGCAACCCAGGCTCATTTCCCTCCGCTCTCCATTGTCATTTCCAAGAATAAAGAAAAAAGAAACCTGTTGTTTGGAATTCTGAGAAAAATGGCACCAAAAATACAGGTTTTGTCTTTTCAATTTGCTGGTTCACCATGGGGCTTTTGATCTGTTTTAACAGGGGGTACATCATGTGGAACAGTGTTTTGTGATGCTGTTCCTGCAACCAGTGTGAGCCCATCATCTTTGTGCGTGGATCAAGGACCTGGCCATGAGGCTTCACCTGCAGAACTAATGGCTAATAAACAGATTGTCCTTGTTAGAGAGAATGCAAATATCTTTGATTGCATATCCTGCTGTATTCTGCACCACATGCAAGCACTATCCCTGTCCTCTTTTGTATAATTCTAAATTAGCCAGAATCTCAAATGAAAGGATGTTGAAGGTCAAAGCCAGCTCCTGAAGTGGCAGAACAATGCAATGAGCTGTCTGGCTCCTCCTCTGGCTTTAATTTTGAGGGATAAGAAGATGGGATGGAGGCAGTTCCCAACTTCATTTTTAACATCATGAAAAGTGCCAGACTGAGAAACTGTAAGAAAGTTTTTCAGTGTGATCTGGTCCCTTCCCCTCATGAGGAAGGGAAAGTCAATGGTTTTTGAATGTTGGGTGGTAAAATGAATCTCATTTCTCAAGTCATGAACTTTGTAAATGAACTTTCTAAGTATCAAAGAGAAGAAAAAAACTAGGACTTGATTATTTTATAATCTTTTCAAATAGCAGATTGAGAAACAAACCCCAACAGATTACAGCATCATGTATCCCATATATTTGCAATTGCTCCTCCTATCAAGTCTTTGCTATCTGGTACAGCCACAACCTGGCCTATATTTATGTCACACAGTGATGCTGGGAGGAAGACACCAACCTTATATTGCTTCCAGCCAAGTTTCTGGCTCCCTCAGGCCGGGTGGTGTGTCTCTATTGGAGACATGAAGCAGTGGATGTGTCACACATTGTAATATTGGGGCTATTGTTGCAATGAAATACTGTGGCCTGATCTAAACACCACCAGGAACCTATTGCTGAGCTAACAGAGATCCTGTGGCATCAGAGGGAGAGACACAACACAGCCCTGAAATGTGTTCTGAGAAATCCAATAATACAGAATTTATATCTGCAAAATTCATCTTGTATCCTTCCCCCTTCGATGCCTTCCTATATTTCAGGCCTGTTGAATCGATGGAACCAAGGGGCAGTTTGTTGTAGCACCCTGTAGGATGATATTAAATTCTTGCTTTATTGCTAATATCAGCAACATTTTCAGACTGAGACAAGAAAAAAAAGATACAAAGAGAGAAAGGAAGAGTGTGGGAGAGTGACAGAATCTACAAGATGTGTTGCTTATTTTGCTGAAGTCTTAACTAGGAAAAAAAAGGGAAAGCTCAGTTCCATAAAGCTTAAAACAGATGATGTCCCCATTCTCTAGCTCTGCAGCAGTCCTTTAACGGCCACAACTAGACTTATAGTGAAAGTAAATGAATTAGACAGTGCCAAGGTAGTGTCCTGTGTGGCTCACAAAGGCCCTTTGAGCAGGAGCCAAGTGATGTTTGAGTCCTGCTTTGCTCCTCTCACACTATCCCACAACTGGAATCTGTTGTCTTGTTCCTTGTTGTTGCAGAACAAAACCTCCAGCCCACTGACTATTGTTACCACAACAGTTTGGGTCCAGATGTGTCCGTTCTGTGCATAGATCCTTTTTCTAGGATTTTACAAACCCCTCGCAGCCCCAGTTCCCACAGCACACTGGTGAGAGGGGTACAGGGAGAGAAGGGCACAGGGAGAGAAGGACACGTGGCCTCACTCTCCACATCTGGATGGTTTCACTGAAATCAGGGAGGTTCCTGATGTGGTAAAGGATGCTCCTGGCTGCTTGGCCAGGGATTGGGTTGCCCACAACCCCTTTTAACCCAGCCTCCTAAGCCCTGCTAAAGAGCTGGTCCGGTACCTGTGAGACTTGGTCCCTAAGCACTTGGGGATTTTCCATGTTCCATTGGGCCAAGGCTTGACAGCATTTCCCTTTTGTGAAACCATTGAGAAAGTAAGGATTAAACACAAGAATACCAGGTCCTGCAGAAGGAAAAGTCCTTTCAAAAGCTACAGTTTCTCAGCAGCTCTGCCTGGACCCTGGACCAGCCCAGCAGCATCAACCCCTGACAGTCCGTTTTGAAACCAACCTGGTATTGAGTTATTCTGCATAATTTCAGTCATAAACTGTAAGACAGAGTTGGTAATTAACAGCTGGAATTAATTTATCTCTGGTGTAAGCAGGAATGACTCCTCACTGCCACAGAGTGTCTCCCATTTACATCCATGATGCATCTGGCCCACCAAGTGAGCACAACCAACTTCTGGGCTCTCTGTGAGCTCACTCAGAGAGATGCTTATTATGCAGCACATATCAAACCTGCTTTCATGGCAGCTGCCTGGCAATTAGAGTAATTTTGTGTAAAAGGCTTCCTCAGAGATGGCATCAAGGCATGGGCTGGATGAAATGGATGCAAACTTTGCTGGATATAGAACTAATATTAAGCATGATGATAAAACCCAAAGCTTCACTGGGTTTTTCTAATTGCTCTCGGAGCCCTCAGTAATACTTTTTTCCCTGGTTAGAACCACAATAATATTTCATTCCCACTGCTTACCCTAAAAAATGGATTTCCTTTCCCTTCTCAGTTGGTGATTTGTTTTGCATTAATGCCTTTCATAACTCATACGTTTCGCCATTAAAAATTAATGCTTGGTGCTGACATAAACAAATGAAATTTGTATTATTAATGTTTTACATAGGTAAGACTTTGTAATAACAGATTCATCATAACAGACTGTTTTAATTAAAAGACTTGCTCATTCCCTAAACTGATTTCAGACATAATTTTGGGCATTGGGAAGAAAGTCTTGTACTCTGCCTGGAGACGAGTGATCAATAAGGCTTCACAAGCCATTTTTAAAGTTTGCACCTAAGTTCAGACAAGGGATCTGCCATGAGAATAGCAAGTGGGAAAGGTACCAGGGATGGCTTTTCCTTGCTGCAGCTTCAGGCCTTCACACCCAAGGTTTCTACCCCAGATTCAACAGAGGTTGGACATTGTTTGCTCCATGGGAGGATATTGAAGGTGATTAAAACACTGAAGTGGTGGGACCACACCAAGGGTTTGTCTTCAGATCTTTAGACTCTTCTCCACTTGGCTGCAGAACCATGTGCCTCTCAGGATAGCCTTTGGGATTATGGATATAACTCTGCAGGGGTGAGGGTGAACTGGTTATCACTGCTTTTAGGGTATGGGACAGAGCTTCTGGTGCCACCCATGGCTCAGTTAAAGACACACTCTCCACCATTTCACTACAAAATTGGACATTAGGAAAGAGAAGCAACAAGCTGAATTGTAACCTGCCTCAGTTCAGTTTTCTCCAACAGAATAGTACATACATGAAGTTCATGTTAATTATAATGCCAAGCAAACATTTATTTGAAGATTTCTCATTAAAAATTTGCTTCTGGTTCTGAGGGTAATAGAACTGACTGTCCAAGAGTAGAAAACTAGCTGCTTAACTGTGAGGCTGCCCGTGATGTCTCAATAATAGGGCCATGTGATGTATTCCCAGGCAAATGAAGGTCTGGTTGAGAATAACTCAGTGTAAACTCCATTACAGCAGTGATTGTGCCACAAGACAGGGCTACAGTCCTACAAAATTCATAAAGAGAAATTCAAACACGTTAAAGCCTGGTGATGGACAGGTGGGGAAGAGAATGAAAATAGGAGCACACTTCATAGCAGACCTGGGAGCACTGGTACAAAGCGTGCTAATGACAGGGAACAGGGTGATGGGAAAACATCAAGGGGGGGAATTTCTAAAGCCCCTTGCACTTGCCTCTTCCCCTGTTGAAATCAATGGAAATGTTCAGTTCAGTTTTTCTGTACTAGTGAGTTCAAGGGGAGCTGAATTAAGCCAGGGCGCTTTTAAGTCACCCACCCTCCACACCTGTAAAGAACAATTGGAAGAGTGAAGAGCTAAGAATTGAAACCATTATAAAAGAGCCGGCCCTAGAAAATGGTTCTGGGGAGCCAGGAGTGCTGAAAAGAGAAAGATGATAAGGAACTATCTGTATTGGACATCAGGAGCTTATAAAAGGCGGCGGGATGTAAAATGGCATCACTCTGGAAAGGACACGAAAGCGATGAAGTGGAGAGCAGGGCTGTATGACAGGCTCATTAATGGGCAAGATGACTTGGGCTGTTTGGTTACCTGGAGGCACTTGATAAATCTCCCCTCTCCTCCTCATATGGCTCCCACTGTGACCAGCACAGCCCCACACAAACCAGCGGAGATGGAGCCAGGCAAAAAACAATATTGCAGAATGGAAAAGGAAGTTTGTGTGTGTCTAACATGGGACAGAATACAGATGTGTATCTATCTCTGGGTCTGGCTTACTGTTGGCACCGAGACATTTGTGTTGCCCTTTGATACTTGTGCACTGTAGAGATTCTTATGCTGCAAGGGGTAACTTCCACTAATAGAAGATTAAATGTACTTTTTGCACCATTTACAAGCACGTTGCAGCTCTGCAGCTGCGTGTCTAGCATGAGATTGCAGCCATTTCTGCAGTCTTTGTGCTGCTGAACCTATTTAATTAGAGGGAATTGAATTGAAGCTGCTAAGCAGTTATTGTTGGGACTGCTTTCTGTGCACGGATACACCACTTGGGAACCCACAGGAGGGTTATGCTGGACATGGGAACATTGTGCCTTCAGCTGAACCCCAGCCAGCTCCACAAAACAATGGCAAAATAAGGCAGAGACTTTAGGCTCTAATCTTGGGTCAGAAGTTAAAAAAAAAAAGAAGAGGGATATTTGCCCAATTCAGTGATCACACAGAAGGGAACATGGCTCGCTTCTGCCTGAGGAGGATAAGGAAAGCTGGCATTGCCTGGCATGGTTGATCCTAGATTTCAGGAGCCTGACAAAAGGCTCTCCAAAGGGCATTTCCATAGCAGGGGACACGCTGACCCTCCCACGAGGAGCCCAGGCTGCCCCTGCTAATGAAGAGCTGCTATCAGGAGCGAGGGTGGAATGACAGCAGCTTCCTCTGTCAGAGGGGGCTGTGCCAAGGCAGAGTGAACGTTCATTTTCCTAACTTTGCATCAATAATTAATCAAAACTGGTTTTACATAAGCCTGAACATAAAATTATTAGCTCCTGGAGGTTCTTCCAGCAGTTATGGCAAGACCTCTGTCAGCAGCTTCGGAACTGATGTACTTTAAAAGGAGAGGAACATTGACAAATACTCATTTGTTACCCCTGCTGTTGCTCACTCAATCAGCTCTCACCTTTCATTCTCTTTTCCTCTTATGCTTGGAGAGGGGAAAAATATGGAAGGAAGCAAGGAGAATACTACTTAGAAAATTGAGGTGAGGAGGAAAATTTATCTGTTGACGAACACAAGAAAACCAGTTTGCAGAATAATCCAATAAACAGAGCCCTTCCTCGAATCTGGGTGTGTTCCTGGAATTTCAATTAAATTGTGAGATCTCTGGGGCACAGTCGAGCCTTTCTACTTGCTTTCCTTAAGTTCTCTAATGTGACAGAGTGTTGATCCTTGGTTATTTCTCTGAGATGCTCTTGTGGTAAAAATAAAACAATAAAGAGAGTGTTCTATCTGGACCTGGCTGTGCTGATAAACTGGTGCAGTGTGAGCTGAAATGGAGGGCTCAGGCAGCAGAAGGACAAACTTTGGTCCTCAGGAGAAGCATTCAGTGCTTAGGCTGGTGGCTTTTCTGGTGGTCATTGAACCTTTTTGAGGGAACACCTTTGGGATCTATCCCTTTGCTCTGGATCTGCAACAGGCAGAGATCCCATGGATTGCACTGTGTGCAGTCAGTTGATGTCAGAAGAAGATTCCCCTTCTTTCTCTTTCCCCTCTCCACTTGCCATGGATGGTGCCACCCTTCCTAGATGAAGTCCAGCTTTGGGCAGCCCTCTGAGACTTGCCTTCTCTCCCTGCATGGGACTGTGAACATCAGATCCTTGTCAGACATTTGAATCCCTAAACATCTCTACTCTACAGTGGAGAAAGTCTGGCTTTTTAAGAGCTTTCCACAGAGTTGTGATGATTCCAGGACAGATTCCCAAGAGATTAAATTCAGCACGGTTCCCCTGACTTTGCACCATGTTATTGGCCCATCCATCTCAGAGTCTACAGCACTCAGCCTTTCCTCTGGCCACGTCCCAGGGTGCAGAGTTTGGGTCATCTCACAGCTTTTGCAAGGCAGCTGCTAGACACATTGCATTAAATCATCTTCCTTAAAAAGTCCCTTCTTTAATTATTTCTGAACCCAGACTGCATGGATGTAGGGTGCAAAGTACACCTGAAGAGTTTAGAGGTCAGACTTCTATTGAAGGGAATAGTATTAAGGCAACCAAGTCCTGTAAATGATTTCTTCCCACTGGTTTATCCTTCTGGATTCACTCCACAGGATGATAAAGATTTTAGACTTTTGACTGTTAGAAAAGTCTCTCTTCACTGTTCGTACTGTGCAGTCAGTCAGTTAAGACACTGCCTAATTCTTCTTGCTCACAGTGAAACAATGGGAGCAGTGAATAATAAATAAACCCATAAATTTTCAGAATTTCAAAAGCAGAAGAAAAGACACTCTACAGTTCTTCAGGACCTCAAACAGCTGAGGTTTTTATAGGGACTAAAAAAGGATGAAACCCCACCTTGCAAAACACAGCAAACAAAGCCAGGTTCCCTTAAATGTGAAAATATGCATGGGAAAAGAAGCAGTGCTGCTGAGATATGTATTCTATTTCACCTCAATTGCTGGTCTGTTTCTTCAGTCTCCCCGACAGAACTGCATGCTATTTTTCCTTTTAATTTCCTGAATGTAGTTATTAACTGGAGTAAAGATAAATAAATAATCATGATGACAACATGTAATTTCTTGCAATGAAAACTTACGGTACCAGTTATTTTCCAGGATTAATCGGAATGTTTGCAAGTCTCTTTATTCAGCTAGATGGGAAGCAGGACCTATCACCAGGGTTCCTTTCATTTTCCTGGGATTTTTTTTCTCTTTTAACAACCACATTCCTATTTTCTCCCTTGCCTGTAATAGAAAACTTTCTTTCCTATAAATCTCTTTTGTTCCTCCTGAGACTCTCCTGCAGTCTGTCAGGAGCCCGGCGAGGAATAGCTCATTTCTGTCAAGAGCTCCATATTAAGCATTAAATGTCTCCTAAAAAGCTGTCCTGATGACAGCAAAGCACAGGGTCACACTCGTTTGAACTACAATTTACTCCCTTTCATGGCAGAGTGAGAAGAACTGCTTGGAACCGGGAGCTCAGAGTGGGAAGAAAAGCCTTGTGGCCCACTTGCCTGGAGACGCTGGCACGATATGACAGGGTATTGTGGTAATGAGACTGCATTATGGGATAGCTGAAGGGAAATGAGATGCCTTTGGAACCACCTGAGCAGCCCCATCACTCACAGCAGTGGTCCTGCAGCTCCTGAAATACAGCATGTCACTCACACATGGCAGGGAGGGAATGACATGGGATGGCATCAGTCTCCCTCCCTTTCTATCTGCTGCACACTTAAACTGCAGCCTAACAGGGAGTCCAAACTCTCTGCTAAAGACACCTTTAATATAAAGATACCACAGGTATCTTCAGCAGACTGAGAAAGAACTCTCTTCAGAGGGCTCACTCACACACTGAGCCAGCAGAAGATGGACCCCAGGTGGTGTTGGGTTGCTTTAAGCGTCATTCCCAGCCTTTCCCCCATCTTCTGTTCCAGCAGCTTTACAAAGCTGACACCAAAGATGCTGAAGAGGAGAGAGAGACATGGTCACAGGATGTCATTTTCCTTCTGTTCTTTCTGACACTCTGTTTTTGTCACTGTTGCTGAGACCCAGCCTGGCTTCAGGCAGCATTGAGCATCTTAACTTAGAGATCATCTGTCTTTGCCGTGTTGCTGATGGGTGGCACCTGTGCATAATACTAATAAACAAAATAGGGCAGAGCTGTCAAGTTCTGCAAAGTTATTTGTGAGGATTTGGGGACTGGGAGTAGCTCATGGAGATCTTTCTATCCCATTACTCTTGACAAAGCTGCTGTGCTCTGATTTGCTGACGTGGTCATTTCACCCCCTAAGTGCACAGTACAGCAGCATCACTTCACCTCAGGACTATGTTAGGAGAAAGGGTGACACCACTACATGGAGTCACAGGCTGTGCTCCCACCTCCTGCCTCTTCTCTTTGCACAGAGGTAAAGTTTGTGGAGAGCAGTTCCCTTCCCTGCCTGGAGCAGAAACACCGGAATGACGTGATGCTGAGGAGGTTGATGTCCCTGCAAAAGCCTAATTTCACAAAATCCCTAGTCCTACACCCTCCCCCCTGCCTAATTTTTGTGATAACATTCAAACTTGTGAGGTTTGCCCATTGCTGCAGGAAGGCAGGTATTAACTTTCTCCTGAGTATGACTATTGTGACCATTCATTTATGGAGGAGATCCTGGGAAATTACCTTAGCCCTGCTAATAGCAATTATAATAAAAATAGAACTACAATAAAAAGGAGCATAGTGCCAAATCACACAAGAGAGACCTCACTGCACTGGGAATTGTTTGTAAGGCAATGCATTCCCTCTCTGTTCCTGAGTGATGGATAACACCAGCCCACCAGAGAGCAAGATTATCACTGCTGCCCTTCCTATGTCCTCTATGATGGCAGGAAAGAGTAAGTGGGTATTTGTTGCTGGAAGTATCTGCAGGCTCCAAGGTCTAGAGGCATTTTCAGCACTGGGAGCAGGAGGCAGAGGATGTATCTCTTTCTCACGTCTTCCCTCTTTATCTGTGTTTCCCGCCATCGGTATCTCAGATTCTGCAAATGCATCAAAAAAGAAAAATCAATGTAAACTAGACAAGAGACTTTCCAGGCTGTAAAGCAGAGATGACATTAGGTGTCCATTAATCCCATGGCTTTAGCAAGTCCCTGAAGCGATGGATATGGAGGAGGGAATAAGGAGGACGGGGAGGATGCCAGGGGACAGAGGACCAGCAAATCGTCTCTTATGACTGTAGTTGTTTTCCTTTCTTTTTATTTCTTTCTATTTTTTCCCCTTTTCTTCACAATTTAAATAGAAGTCATAAAATGAGCTGATAGAATATCCTACCTTCTCTGTCTCCATGCTAGGTTCAGAATGCGTGCAATGCTTTCTAATGTCAGCAGATCCAAATAACATTATTTGCATTAAAAGAAAGCCAAGCTTGCAGCTAGCTACTTGAAAAAAATGGCAAAAAATTCAAGCTTTTAAATTAATCAATGACCCCTCAGGTTGATGCCTACATAGAAAGACTAAACTACAAAGTGCTGCATCTATTCATAAAAACTCTGAGTTAACTATGGACTGGCTGCATCAGGGTTTAATACAGGTCTTTGTATGACCCATCATGTTTGCTCCATGGAATCAGTGGCATCCAGCAAGACATGTTCCTTGGAGAGGCTGTCTGTGCCTCCAGCAAGCAGGATGCAGCAGGGCATGCCCCTGGAAAACAGACATGAAGACAGCTCTTTCCAGGGATCTAACCTGTAACCACCTTTTCTCTTCAAGAGCAGCATAAGACACACCTTGACACTTTATAGTGCTTAATGTCCACATTCCTTCAGTAATGTGATGATAGACATGTCCAGCACGGGAAAATAGCTTAATAGATGCTATCAGATCAAAGTGAAATCAGAAATGGAAGTGATTCCTGCCATGAAGCCATTTCCAGGATGGAGTTTCTCCTCACAGTGTGGGGATGTTTTCATAAACATCCCTGGGACTCACTGGCTCTGCTCCTGCTGATTCCAGTCATGACAGAATGGCATGTGCACAGTAAAAATCCCATCAGCACAGTGAATGCTGCCTCCTGAATGCATTGCACACCTCCCCAACACCATTTCCAGGGAGTGACACTGTCCTGTGGCCTTCTAATAAAAGAGCAATAAAACCTTTCTGCCTTGAGGAAGGATGTATTCATGGTGAGGAATTCTGTGGTGATTGTGCCTTTCAGAAAGGGATGCCTGGAGGGAGGCAGCTTCTCTGTGTTTGTGAACAGATACAGAACATCACAGGTCTTCTTCTGGGAGCTGAGCCCAAAAATCAGGAGTTCTCACAGTGAAGGGAAGAGAAGAAGTCAATCCTTATCTGTCTCAGGGTATCAAGGTATTTTGGAAAACCTCTCCTGAAAATTCTGATGATAATCCTAACTCTAAGCTTCATTTTTCCTTACAGATCAACTCCACAACCACTCCTGATGCAGTCCTGCATCTTGGCACTCCTGTACCCAATATTTTTCCCCAAGAAAAAGGTTATTCTCATGCTTAATATTGTAAAATTCTGCAAGAATGTGGACAAAACTCCCCCTCCCCTCCAAGTGGAAACCTATCAAGCCTGTGGTTTTGGTACTTGTCCATTTTGATATGCTCCAGCCACATCTCAGTTTATAATTTCTAATAATTTCCAGTGTTAGTGAGGCTGAAAAAGCCATTGAGTGTTTTCAGGACTGAAATTGAGCCATCAATTATGAAAATGTTTCTTCTGCTCAGTTTCCCACTGAGCCATTATCTAATAAAAATCCCCAGGAAAACACCTCCCTCGCCAGAAGAGGAAACAGTTAACAAGGCAGAGCTGCTGCTGAAGTGCCCTGAACACAGAAATGCTGGGCTGGATACAGACACCCACAAATTCAGAGTGATCACTGGCCCCAACAGCATGCAAAGAAAATTGCAGACTCAAACAGTCTCAGTTGGCATAATTTTCTATGTGAACTTGTCCCCTTTCCTTGAAATACTAGAATTACTTTATAATACAAAAGCTCTTTGCAATAAATGGCTTTTTTTCCCCCCATGAATCTCCCCTATCATTCCCCCTCTGCCCAGCACACATTGGAGGGAAAAGCTTATTTGCATGTAAGGCTCGGGCATTAGGTTCCTCTTATTGTAGGCCAAGAAAAAAGTAACTATTGAGAAAAAGAAGAGCAGGAGGAAGTGGGGGGGCAGAAAAAGTGCAGACACAGTAAATTACTGTGTGAATTAAATCTCCAGCTGACTGGAAAAGGGGCTGTTTGAAAACTCCCTTTGATTTTTGCAGTGTAAGGTGGGGAGGCTGCCATTCTTCTATTTTATGTTTGCTGATCCTTTGTTGTTCCTTTATGATCTTTTTCACCTTCTGATGTGTGATTTAGAGCCATTTCAGGAATACAGAGAACTGCAAAGTGGGCAAGCTTGGGAGGGAACAGCAACAGCCAAGGTTCAAGGTTGAAACCAAAGTATGTACATGAGCTTCCTTACAGGGTGTGTGAGAACTGGCTCCCAATTTCAGTGGGCACATGCAAACATTTCAGTCCCATTTACTGATTTTTTTCCTGGTTACAGTGGCATTGAAACAGTAGGTTGTTTAGAATCACAAATTCACTGGAGATGCATATAGAGTTTTGACCAGGCTAACACAGCCAGCCAGGGGCAAGACAGAGAAATAAATCCAGTCATCTCATCTCTCAGTTTTCTGTTTTAATTTTGAAATGAGGAAATAGAATTGGGTTGAAAGAGGTCAGGTTTCATATGGCCAGCTCGTCTCTGCCTGCTTGGGATATTACTTGAGAAAGTAATGGGGAAGAAGGGGGACAAAATGGTTAGTAAAATGAACAGAGAGGCAGAACAAACATGGGTTGTGGGGACTGCTGATGCCAGTGGAGATAACTGTTATAAAATGAAGCTACTGGAAACAACAGCTAATGGAAAGGAGGAAAATAAGAATTGTAATACATACTGCTACCTTACAGGGTTACCTTGGAAATGTGGTACCCTAAAGAGATTCTACTGACTTACTGCACTCAATTTCCTTGCCTGCCCTTCCCTTCCCTTAAAGTTGTGCCCAGAGAGCAGCTGAGCTCACTATGGGGCTGGAGGGATTACAGCCAGATTTGGGGATCTCTTGATGCCTCTGCTCCTCTTTCTTTCCCATAGAGAAGTTGTGTATCTCCTGCCTAAGAAAAACTGGGAGCTCTCAAGCTCTCAACTGTGGGAGAAGGAATACTTCAGATTGTCTCCTCAGGCAACTGGCCTACTCTGGGATAAATAAGATGGACTTTGTGGGTGTTTGTCAGTAGGACTTTATTAAACTTGACTCCAGATGACACTGTAGCTCCCCTAACACAAAACATTTACCCTTCTACCATGCTGAGTTCAGAGCTGGTGTGAGACACAACTGATGGTCACAGCACTGCAGCCACTTACCCATAGCTCTGGATTTGGCCAGGGCTGCAGTCTACAATGCCTCAACAATGGCTCTTTAACCACCATAAATTCTTGCCTGAACTCATCACACACTCTCTGGGTGAGCTCTCCACCCTCTAAAGAGCATTTCTGCCCCTCTCCATCCCTGTGCTGCTGCCAGCCTAGGTTACTGCTCTCTCCATTGCACTGTCTGGCATTCACCAAATCTTTAAATCTCTTTTCTTTTTCAGAGAGGAAATGCCAATTACCAGGGGCTCCCACATGAATTCTGCTGATGACAGGAGTCGCTTACTGTTTGTCACTCTTTTGCACATATCTGATGGTTTATTGGAAAAGGGCTCATTTTATGCATGCGCCAAGATACTGCTTCATTGGTATTCCTTGGGTTGATGCTCTTCTGCTCCCATCTTAATAATCATCTCTTCTTCTTATCTAAAAGAGCTTTATATGGGAAGAATGGGGGGCAGTGAGGGGTGAGGGACAGCAGTGTAGGAAACACAAGGTTATCAGGGCTCCTTTTCTGCAGAGGTGTGCATGGAGTTAGCAGGAGAATGCTCATCACATCACTTATGCACTGGATGCTCTGCTGTATCAGCCCTTGTTTGTACCAGCTGAATAACTTGCAGACACCTTCTGTGACTGGCCACTTTCATGCTTTGTGAAATTTTCTAATGCAACATTCATGGGAAAAGGACATAATTTTAGGCTTTAATAACATTTTATGTAAAAATCCTCTAACCTCAAAATGCACTGAGCTACATTTTTTTTAAAATAAATTTTTATTTGTGCTATCCAGTGCCCAGGAAGCACCAGATCTAGTGATGCCTGGTGTTCCCCAAACATAAAGTGAGATACTTTTTCCTGCTTTGAAGACCTTGAAGTTTTAGGCCTAAAATTTCAAAGGATCAGATATCCCACAGAGTGCAGTTCCCAACCTCCTTAGCAGGCTTTGAAAACCCCAAGCAGAGAAGACATGATATGACAGGGTAAAGAAAAAGTACTGAGAAGGGAAAGGACTTGTTCTGGGTCAGGATAAACCCTTTGGGCAGCACAGCTTCGTGGGGGTAGGGGGTACCTGCTGCCCTATTTCAAGTGTTTTGAGTGGGAATCTTTCCTTCTAGGCCACTTTGGTTCCTAAATTGAGTCTGTGACACCACCTTGCTCCCCTCACATGTTCATGGTGCTGTCTGATGCTGTCCCCTTCTCTTGGCTGTCCTCACCTCACCCCTGCTCTGGCAGCAGGACATGCCAGCTCTCACTGATCACATGGGCTCATCTTAAATTATTTAAATTTACAGCTATGTGGTGTATCCCTGCATTTATGTCCCCTCTGAATCCGCCTCACCAGCTAATGCCAGTGCCTTTCACACAATCCCACTCTAATGAACAGAATTTAAGTAGAGGAAGATTGAATCAGAAGTCAAAATAATTACTTTTCTGAGGACTTTTGTTGTAGAGAGAAGAAGAAATCAGTCACCACAGCCTGGGATATCCAGCAAGCCCCCTTCCACCCCTCTGCACAACACAGTCTGTTCGTGCCATTTCTACTCCTGTTCATTAATTGTTCATTAAGCCGAGTCAAAACTCCAAGAGAGGCTGCTGCTATTTCACCCTTCAGTAAGGGGAAAAACAAACAGAAAAGCACATTAAGGGGAGCATCCAAGCTGTACAGGCGAAGGCAGCAGACAAATGTGTCTCTGCTGAGAGAGGCGAGTTCCAGCTCTGGTGTGGGGATTTGTGGAGCCCCTTCCCTGGAAGTGCAGACTTAGGAACCCGGCTAGAGCCCTCAGCTGCAGAGCTGTTGTCATGGGAGAGAAACCTACAATATTCCCAGTTCAAAGGCACACACAGGCAGAGGATGTCATTGGACTGTAATCAGGGAGCTGAGGCGCTCTATCCATCCCCCTGCACACAGTCTGGGAAGGCTCCAAGCCCTGTGGAGAGCTGCGAAAGGTCTCACTGCTCTCATGGTACCCTCAGGTCCCTCCCAGATGTGAAAGGGTATCTGGGCTTTGCTGTCTGTAGCTCACAGGTTACACCAGGCAAAGACCTTAAAGACAGGTAGTAAGACATGTTCCCTACCAATCATCCAGATGGGCAGAATTACACTGGGAATATTTACACTCTTGTAATTCCTGGTGGTCCTCACCTGCAGGTTTTACCTTTAACTCTGAGATTTTCAGATATCCTGTGTTTTGGTGATCCCTCTCAATGAGCAGAACTTGCAGAATGTTTGTCTCTCTGTCAATGTTCAAATCCAGCAGAATAAAGCACAATCGCTGTAACTTTTGATGATGTGAGAAATCCTGATTCACGGTTTCTTTCCAATTTTGCACACATAGGAGATGAACTCATGCCCGGTGCTTTGCTTGGCTGACTTCAAAGTTGTGGCAGTGAGCTGGGCACTGCACCCCTCCTCACATATGACATTTTAATCTGAATTCTGCCCAGATAACAAAAGTCTGATCCTGAAATATTAATGACAAACAACTGCAGGACCTGTGTGGATGTTTTGCATTGCATCTTTTTTTTTCAGGAAAGAAGTGGGATCACCTTCCTTGGGACATGGGTCTGTGCAGATTGCTTTTGCAAGAGATGGAGAAGCGTGCACTGGCATGCTGTCAATCTCACAAACAAAGGTGTTGTCAGGGAGCCTTATTTAGAAGTATTTCAAATTAACCTTGACAGAAGAATTAATAAATAATAAGAGCTGAATGATTTATAAATAAATCAATTACACTATAAATTTTAAAACAGCATGGTCTCAACTATTGCAGGGTGAGCAATACAGAGAAAGTTCAGGTGGGCTGAAACTTCTCTGGAGGGTTTCTGATGTCCCCTCAGGAGGCCTGTGGCTTCTGAAGGTAAAATGAAGTCACAGACTGAGAGGGGTGTTAGGAAAAATGTGTGTGCCACAGAGGCTGGGCAATGATCTCAATCCTTCTCCAGATGGGATCCCAACTGTAACAGCTCAATCATTAGCAAATTTATTTCCAAGTTTCAAGAATTTAAGAACAGCCTATATCGGAACTTCTAGGGCCTGACTCCAGAATACCCATAAAATTGGAGGAAGAGGTAAAGAAGACTAAAGGAGAAAACAAAGTGAAGTTTGTCCTGTCTGACCGTGGCTGTCTGCTCTGAGTTAGTATTTTTGCCTCCCTCTCTGGTTGATGGAGACAGGGAGGAAGGTCCAGAGGCCAAGGCATCACGTGTGTGACAAACCCCTATTTCAGGATGGAGCTAAAGCTGTGGCAAACCTAGGAAAGCTTCCATGAAATGTCTTATTAGTGCCTGTTCCAGGGTTTGGCAGTCAAACTTCTGAGCTGCTGGAGACAGGCATCCCGTACAGGCAAACCAAGCAAGCCCATCACCCTCGGATCTGACTTCAGAGTCTGCTTGTCCTGGGGAAGTCACCACATCAGTCTGCATTTTCATGGAAAATTTCAGCTGTTGATTTTCACTCCAGAGGGGAAACTCCACAGACACTGACCTATGGACAACATCAGCAGGAATGGAAACACCTCTCTTTGCCCACCTTTGAAACCTGTGAGCAGTTTGCAGCCACTGAAAGGCTGGGCTGAGCCACTGAAAGGCTGGGCTTGATTGATCAAGCAGGTATGAGTATTGCTGCCAGTTAGCTCATTTCCTTTCGTATCTGAAGAACACAAAGCCCCCCAGAAAGGCAGGAAAAAAAGCCATTGAGACACTGAGGTGTTGGACGACCTTATCAGAACTCCATAGTTAGGTGGAAATTGGTTTAAAAATTCAAATGACTGTTCACATAAAATGGCTTGCAGGATTCACCCAACTGTAATAGCAATTCTCTGCAAATGATTATGCAATTACCTCCAGGAGGTCAAAAAGTAATTACCACGTAACCTGCTCTCTTCTGCTGGTTGCCTCTAATAAATAATAGATGCAAGCTCTACTCTGGTTTAGAAGAGAATTTGCCATTTCTTTACCCTGTAATTACATTAGATTATTTACCCAGCATGGTCAGCTGTGACCATGTAGGTCAGCTAGCATGATATAGGAAGAATAGATGAGAATGATTTATGCTCTGAATATCCTTCAGCACCCAGGATCAAAGGGAGCTTTGGTTTCTCCTGCACCCAGAACAAACCCTTCTCCCTGGCCATGTCTCTCATGGGTATTGAGCACTCCCATTTGTCAGCATCCTTCTGAGATCCCTTAGCTCAGTGCAAAACCATACATTAAACTTTTGGGGCTCCAGCCAAAGCCCCTGGTAGACCAGCTGTTCAGTAGGGCTTGCTGGCAATCACTGGAGGACCCTGTGCACACTGTAGTGCTGTCAGTACATTAGGTGTCAGTAAAGAGACAACACTTTCTTCAGCCTCAGGCTGGGAAGCCTGGAAGACCTGGTCTTGTGTGTTTTCCTGTGGGTAAGTAAGCAGGATATCATCATTTTCATCTTTGTCAGAAGAGTTTTTTGTTGGTTGAATTTCATGCTGAGGCAATTTCTTCCTGAGGATCTGGCATTTGCTTTGTGTCTCCAACTATCACCTTGGAAGATGCAAACCTTGGAATACGCTGCCTTTTTCTGGCAGTTTGCAAATTTGGCTGCTTTGACCTTGCTGAAAGATGTTTCTTATCGGGGAGCAGGGAGAGATGTGGGGCACAGCGTGCTCGGAGCCTGACAGAAGCAGAACAAGATGCACAGCTTCTTCCTGGAGAAGCTGACTAGGAAAGCAGAACAAGCCAGATAACACGGGGGAGAAAGGCCAGGTTGTTGTTTTTCATTTTGCACATGGCAAGTGAGGGGCAGCAAGACTGAGCAACTTGACCAAGGTCATACAGCAAACCTTGGCAGGGCAGCACAAGAAGATTTCAGCTCTCCTGAGGGCTGGTCCAAAGTCTGCACCAAGAAAACCTTTTCCTCTCAAAGGCTCTGCCTGTTAGGAGGCAGCTCAGGCGAGTCAGGAAAGTATCCTCTCCCCCATAACATATTTCCTCTGTCAGAAGATAAGTGTATCTCCCACTCACTGCTTACTACAGTCGCTGTTTAATAAATTAGGTGTCTAATTACATGGTATAGAAGTGATGTTGTTACACAGATGCAGTGACTGGAAACAAGACTGAGCAATAATGTTCCAACAAAACCCAGCGGCCTCTGCTCCTGGTTTCTATTTTATGCTTTGTGGTCTCTGTGTTAGAGTATGTGCCACATGCTGGGATCAAATCAGGTTTTAATGTACCCTGTGATTGATGGTTCCAACAAGGCCTGGTGTCTCAGCAGTCTCTCCCCTGACTTTTCCCACCTGCTCTTCCACAGACACAAAGCATGGCCAGGGCTCTTGTGAAAATACTCCTGGAGTTGCTTGTCTTTACCAGCTAAAGGTAGTGAGAAGTACCTATGGAGGGAATATTTTTACATTTTTATGTTTAGAGAATACCAGCCCCTGACCACAGAGCTTTGGATTTCAGCTTGTGCAAATGCACCCTGTATCTTTGTTGAATCTCATGGTTTAGTGGTTGGACTCGATGATCTTTGAGGTCTTTTCTAAGCTAAATGATTCTATGATTCACTGATGGTCATCTCTCTGAGACTCGTGCCCCTTTTCATACAGGCTTTTTAGGAGGTTCTGCAGTGTTGTGGTTTCTGTCCTTGGGTTCTACAGCCATTCCCTCCCAGCTCTCCCCTCTGGGCCTGAGGCTCAGAGGTGCCCAAGGACTTGGGCAGAGCTGGCAGGTGTCATATCAGACAGACATGAGAGATTTCCCAGCTGTGGGCTCATGCAGGTCAGCCTTCAATGCCTGTTACACCTTAATAGCCAGTTGTGAGGGGAAGGATGGCAGGTTCATTTCCCTCCACTATGCACAGCACAATAAGCCATGGCTGTGGATTGCTGAGCTCTGTATTATCAATAAAGGGCAATCACACTACTGGGAGTTAATGACAGCTTTGCACAGCATAGAAACCTTTGAGAGTAATTACAGAGTCCTTTAGTGCCAGTGGGGCCCAATGCACATGCACATGTGTGTCCTGCTCCCTGGGTAAGCTGAGCAGGCTGTGTGGGGGCAGCCCCACATCTGTGTGCTCCAACCCTTGTCCAGCCCCTCAGCTGGCTCCTGTGAGCCACAGCTCACACGTGGTATCAGTGCAGCCATCAGAAACGAGGATCTCTTCGGGGGTGGCAGGAGATTTGTGGAGTTCTCTCCTCCTGCATTGCTGTGGGACTGCTGCAGGGTCCAGCCCACACTGCGCCAGTGCTGGCTTGTTGTAGGAAGCAGGGCTTTGACTCATGTTTTGCTGAACATTAGAGACTGAGTGATGAGAGGAGAGGGAAAAGTGTGGGCATGGATCTCAAAGAGCAGTGCAAGGTGCTGAGCAGGAAAAGAGAAGAGGTGGAGGCAGGCAGAGCCTCAGTAATAAACTCCATAGGCTCCAAAGCCTGGAATTAGTTTTAAAAAGGCTAGAGTTTGGCCATTACCCCTCATTTCCTTTTCTTTGAACCCCACAGGTCTGCATAACCTCCTTCAAAATGTCTGCTATTAGCAACAGTTCCCTCCTTCCTTCCCTAGCAGAGAGATGCATTGAACTAATTAACGTGCAGGGTTTGTACAATCCCATTTTGGTGGCTTAGCACTGGATGTCCCTCAGCAGCAACGTGGCCTGAATGAGAAAAAGGCCACAGAGACAGAAAGCGATGACACCAATATCTCAAAAGCCAAAAGGCACAGAGCCAAGGGGCTGTGAGTCCCTGGGGGTATCACCATTGCAGGGAGCAGAATCAGATGGCTGCAGGGAGGGGAGATGCTCTAAACAGCAAGAGGGAGAGAAGGAATAAAAAAGGGGAAGGGGAGAAAAAAATAAAAGAGAGAGAAAGAGGTACAGCATCTGCACTGTGCAGAACTACAGTGGTGCTGCACATCCTGTTTGTTCTTGCAGTTCTGTAACTGAGAAGGCACCGGCTCTCATTTCAGTATTTATATTTCCCTGGAGCAGCACCAACTGTATTTCAATATAAACGTAATGTAGTTAATTGAAATCAGTAAGTTCAGCAGTCATTAATAACAAATCTCTAGGAAGGAATATCCCTGCTGCAGTTAATGATCAGCATAAAAAAGACCCTCTTTCAAAGTGTAACGGTGAGCTCGGGGTTCATTTCATCGTTGATTAGAGTGAGTTAAACTTTGCCCCTGTCTGTAAGTTGTATATTTAAATATGAGAAGTTAGCAATATTTGAAGTTATCAAAATACCACAGGTGCTTTGGAGCAAATCCAGCCCTTATGGCTGATCCCCAAAAGAGTGATGTGACTCTAAAAAGCAGAAAGGAGGAACTAACCAACAGAAGTTAGAATGGACCAAGTTCTGCTGTAAGCCTGAGTGCAGAACAGATTTGAGACTCAATAGAATCAGCAGGGTTCCTCCAGATCTGGGGGAAATCTGGCAGAATCTGACCCAGCCTGAGGCTTGTCACTGCAGCCCTGAGATGCGATTGCAGGTGACAGCTAGCTTTGCTCTGAATTGCAGGAATGCCCTGAGTGTTTAAAAGTGCCTATAGGATTGCATTAGCACTGTGAATTCCTTTGGAAAGCTGACTGTGTAGACCAAAGGGACTCTGCCCCTGTGGGTACAGCATAATCAGAATCTGCACTGTGGCTGGGGCAGTAACACTAAAAGAGATCAACTGTAATGTGAAAATGGAAATGAAATTCTCTCTATTAGAGGAGAATGTCTAAGAGTGGCTTTTTTCTAAAGGACAAAAGGAAGACATCATCTTAACAACCTTGGGAGAAAAGTCTGCTGTAAATACATGAAGCAGTGTTGGACTGTGGAGTGGATTTATAAGTTTCTTCTGGTGGAAGAGATGAAGGTCCTGATATCATTTGGGGTTATCAGAGCTTCTGCTGGTTTGCACCAGGTCTTGGTTCAGAAGGGTGCAGTCACAGCTGTTGCAAGTCTGTGAGTTGTTGAGAGCTTGGGGAAACTCATGATCTGTCTTCACTGGAGTGTGCAAGAAACTGGTTGATTCCTCACCTAAAATGCTCATCCTTTCAGTGTGCAGGAAACCTGTTGGGAAGGGCAAATCTCACCCTGTGGCTTACCACAGTAAAAAGATCTTCTCCATGTACAAAGCCATCACGAAGAATAAACTCTACTCCTTTAATTAGAATGAGAAATGCAGTTTGGAAAGGGAAATGGCAGAAAGTGCATGTGTTGCAATTACCTATGCAATACAAAAGAGGGAAGCCCAGGAATGACGAATGGAGGGAGACAGGCACCCTAAGTGGATTATCTACTTGGGGAAATTTACTACACACTTGAAAATGACACAGACATAAAGTAAAACCAGTCTTACAAGTCCATCCTTGATCATCTCAATCGGTGCTTGGACTGTCAGGCTTCTGGTTAGAAAAACTACATTTCCTTTCTCCCTGTATTTTGACATACAGGCTTTTGTTTCCCAGCACAACCTGCAACTGTAAGTGCAACTCAGTGCTGTACAAGCTCCAGTACAGGAACAGAGATTTTCTCTCTTCCAATTAGAGGAACTACCCTGTAATTCCTGCAGTAGGTGTATCACTGTGGCAGTGCTGAACACTGTGGATCCAACTTCTATACAGACTTCACACAGGTGACAGCTATAGAGAGGCACTGTGGAAATGAAAACAAAACTGCTGTGTATATAAGGCAGTGATGGATTGCTTCCTAAATGTCACAGAATGCTTTGGTGTGGAGCCTCACTGAAGGCTCCTGTTGGTGCTGCCTAGGAGCTGTTTAGTCTCTGTGTTACTGGAGTGCTTATATCCAGTGGTAGGACAGCCTTGGTGGATAGAAAGGGAACAAAAAGAAAGTATTTACTAAAATATAAACTCCTCGTGCTCAAGAAAGAAGACAGTATCTTCAGGAAACCCAAGATCACATCTGTAGATGTGTAAGAGGCTAGTGAGACTGGCTTTCCAGTCATGTCTTTTCAGCTCAAACAAACAAAAAGCAGATCCCAGTTGGTCACTGACTCTGTTCACAGTCTTCTGTCTCACAGGAACTCACTCACATGGGACTTGTGCACCTGCAGAATGGGAATGTTGCCACCCTGCCCTCTCAGGCTCACCAGGAAACCAGCACAGTACCTGATGCACAACTGAAACTTCACTTAGGACAGCAGAAACACCTCGTAGTTCCTCCTTGGAAGATGTTTCTAACTGCAGAGAACACTTTTTATGGGATTCCAGTGCTTTTCCATGATTTCTTTTAATTGGCGTGGTAGAAGCCTTTGGAACTCTACGCTGCTGGCTTATATGTGAAGTTATACTGGCTGATGATGGCTGAATCTCAATACTTATGACCAGGATATATTACCCTATCAGAGCAACTCTGCTAGGAAGCCAGCTGGAGAATGAGGGCTGGCTTGGGAGCTCTCCATCATCAGATAATAGCTTGAGCTCCATAAAATCTCCTTTTAGCATGAAGTTCCATTTCTGGAGCACAGCAAATCCATGGACAATTGCTTGTTCCATCATGGAAGTCAAAACATTTCATCCTTTCAAAATCAAATTTTATTTCCCTCAAGTCCCCGTACAACATCCTGAGTCCAGGTCATTTGTTTCCTTCGTCACGACTCTCCCAGTAGGATAAAGTAGGGAGAGAGAAGATGTGATAACATTTGAACTGAAAATTTCAGTCGCTTTTCCTCCTAATGAAGAACAAAACACTATTAGAGGGGCTCATCAGCAAGGAAACAGTCCAGCAGCGGGTTCCCCAAACACCACAGCTGGAAAACTGTGGCTGAGCCAGCAACATCAGAAGTGCACAGCTCAGCACTGGTTTCCTGTCAAGGAAGAGGAGAACTCTTTCCCTTCCCCCTCTCCATCACCAGATCAAGGCAATCAGTGCTTTGTACAATAATCAGTACAGAGAGTAGAGTCAAACTGTGTTGATATTCTTGTCATCTACAGGGACTGAGTGGCTTTGCCAGGATATGGGGAGTCTTCGTGTTCTTTGAGAGGGGATCTTGGTGCATGAGCGGGGCTGAGTCTCCAGGAACAAGACAACACAAGGCAGTGACCATCCCCATGAAAGAGTGGCAGAAATAAAGAAGAAGGAGGAGATGCAGCTTATAACAAAGAAAGAAAAAGAATTAATGAGCTGCAGGAACCGGCACAGAGCCAGCCTCCCCAAAATCATTAACATGATCAGGTTCAGGAGAGCTCTATTAAAGTGTCTATCAAAACCCTTGCTTTCAAATGGATTTATTGGATGAGAAGGAGGAGCTGGGGTGCAGAGTAAATACAATAATAATGGGCTTGACCTCTCTGTGCCAGCAATGCCTGGTTACTGGAAAAGCTCTGAGAGACGGAACAATTTGCTGGAAAATGGGAGAAATGGAATTTAGAAGCAGACCCTGGGAAATGCTGAGACTTAGATCTTTCAAACCAAGCCAGCAGGTAGGGAGAGAAGTTTGGGTGAGGACAGGAGTGGAGCTGCTGCTCTGAAAACTTCCTGAGCATGTCATTTATTGTGAAGGTCCCACCTCTTGGGAAAAAGGAACTGCTCTGGATTACTCCAGCTACTGTAGAATGAGGTGAGCTGCTCCAGGGGCTGGGAACCAAAGGAGGTGGGCCAAGGGTGGCAGAACTCAGGAGGCATAAGGGGCAAGGACCGGTGCAGATTACACTGGAATTTTAGAGAAAGGACAAGTTTTGAATAATTCATTATGACAGGTATCAAAGGTTACCTAAATTAATGTGGTGACATTTGAAGACAAAAATAAACTGAACCAACTGGTAGAAACTGCCTTTTCCTTGAGGAGTTATGTTTAGAGGAGCCCAGACCTGTCTGTGTGCTCCTGCCTAGGAGCACATAAGTCCACAATGTGTCAGCATCCTCCCTACTCCTTTGCAGGAGCAAACTCACACACATGGATTTGTGTTCCTCCTGCACTCCTGCTGTTTGACTGTTCCCACTGGATTTCCTCTGTGTTTGGAGTCCAAGGGCTGCAGTGATTTTTGATGACAGGACTTGCAATATGCTGCTTCAGGAGCTGTAATTCAATGTCTTTTACACTTAACCTCAAAAGTTTTCATAAGCAACACTCAGCAAAGCCTGCCTCAGGGAGGACCTGAGGGGCCAGCAAACACCAGTTGCCTAATAGGAGTGACTTTTGAGTCATATTTAAGTATTTTTATATGTATCCTTAAGAAACTGAGGATGTGAAGGATGTTTAGAGACAGTCACAGGGATGGAATGATGGATGGAGGGCTGAGTTGCTGAGCACATCTTGTTATGCATGAGAATAAAAGGGGGCCATCAGTGTGGCTTCACTAGTGAAGCAGCAGAAGGAAATTTCAACCATGGGAACTGGAGTGCACAAACATCAGACCACAGTGATGTCCAGATGGAGATGCCTCACCATGCTCTTCTGCTTCACCTTGGGTATTCCCAAGTACTCTGGGGAAAGGATAAGTGGGAGAGAGAGGTAAGTCCCCTGCTGCTCTAATTGCTTCCTTTTCCATACAGACACAGGCACAGCTCTCCTTAGAGATGTGCAGACCTTAAGGTACATTTCAGCCTACAGTGACACAGGGACAGCAGGTACAGATCAGATCACTCAGTAAAGCAGCAGAGCCTGAGAAAAGCCTGGGCTCAGACACCATAAAGGAAAGGAGCTGTCAGAAAGAGCTGGACTCTTGCAGGCAGAAGGGTCTTGTCTTCATAAACAGCTGGACCCTTGCAGGCAGGAGGGGCACATCTATACAACATGAGGATCATGCTCTGACTCCCACAATGGTCTGAGCTCCCACAATGTCTGAGCCCAGCACAAGGTGGGAACTTGGTTAATTATGTCCGTCCTCCCATCAGATGTAACGCCAAGAAGCAGATACTGTGCAGGACATGGGAAATAATATAGTCTGGAGTTAAAGATATCCTAATATAAGCAAGATCCTCATCTGTGCTTGGGCATGAGCCCTACTCCTCTGCCCACTGACACCCAGCATGGCAGGGTGAGGGTACCTGGGCTGCAGTGACTACTCCACCTGCATCATGTTATGCTCATGGGTTATTGCTTTAAACTGTCAGATGGCAGGCTTAGATGAGATATTAGGATAAAATTCTTCCCTGTGAAGGTGGGCAGGCCCTGGCACAGGTTGCCCAGAGAAGCTGTGTCTGTCCCTGGCTCCCTGGAAGTGTCCAAGGCCAGGTTGGACGGGGCTTGGAGCAACCTGGGCTAGTGGGAGGTGTCCCTGCCCATGGCAGGGAGGGGAATGAGATGATCTTTGAGGTGCCTTCCAACCCAAACCACTCTGTGATTCTCCGTTAGGGCCAAGTTAACACCTGACAAAACTGCTGTCAATTTTAATGCCTTATGGACAGACTTTGTGATGACAAAACATGAGACAATCTGAAACTTAAGAAATATTTCAATGTCTCAAACTTTAAGCACATGAACAAGTCCCGAGATATCTCAAGTTAATTCTACGCATGAGTGTTTTCTACAGGAAAGGATGGATTTAAGCATGTGGTTAAATGTTTTCCTGATTCAGAGCCCTCAATGGTAAAGAATGAAGAGGCATTATTGGAGATGCAGTTTATACCTAACACTTGGCACATTAGGGCAGCACTCATGTGGTTAAAACACACTTTTTCATTAAAAATTATAATTGGGGAAAAACAAATTAGAGCCAAAATGAAATAGGCTTTTTATTTTCCCCCTTTTACCAAGAGATTATGTATTTTCCAAACACAATTTCTCTAATCCATATCTAATGCATTAGAGGCATTCTGCTATTCTATTCTAGACAAACAAATTTCCCACCCAGTGTGGGATCACAGCCCCATTCCAGAGAGAAAAACAAGTCATAATAATACTGAGGCCACTAAAGGAAAATGTTAAAATAATTAAAATATGAAAGAAGCTGCTGTCTTCCTGGGATTTCAATTTCAGAGGTGCCTGAGGGGAGGGGGTTGGATATCTCACACTGATACACTGTTTGATAAAGTGTGATAAAGACTTAGAAAAATTGGCAGATTAAACTGAAATAAAAGCTGAGGATGTTTGCATTCAGAAAGCTATTAAAAGCAGTGTGATTGAGCAGCAAGAAGCTTCTCTTTTATGCAAGAATGCACCGGAGTGGGATGTTTGCTGCATCGATGTCAAGGAGATCAAAGAGTTGTTTTTGTTAGTGGCACTGGCTGTTCTTTTTGGCTGCTGGCTTGGATGTGCAGTTGAAAGTCTCCAGGATCCTGCTGTGCACTGATGCAGCCGAGCGATGGGACTGAAGCTCCAGGAGAGATGTATGGTCATGTCCTAAAGTGATGCCTCAAAACCCTCTTGTGGCTGGTGAGGTCAAAGATGCAACTTGCACAGCACAGAGATGGCTCTCCTGGTGTTTGCCTTCTTAAGGACTCTTTCCTTCAAAACTTCTTGGAGGTTTTGCCTTCATTCAATTGTCTCCAAAACAACAGTCCCTTTTCAAAGCTGGTTCAAACTAGTGCTGTCAGTGCGCTGCCTAAAACTGGGAGAACAATTTGATAGATCATTCTTTACCTCCCCTATTAGTTAATTAGCCATTTGTCTTTCAGATGGACAAGGGGGCATGCCTGATGAGTGCCCTCATTTCCATGTAAAACCACAGGTTAATTTACAGACCAGAGGGCTGAAACAGGAAAAGGGAATGATCTGGTAACTAACAGAAGTCGTGAACGTCTGATTGATCTTACAGCTCAAATTACTGACAACAAAGAGGCTGCTCACAACCAAAGAGCCCGAGCCAGATATGCAATGAGCATGTTTGTCAAGCAGCTGTTTGTAGAACCAGCAGCAGTGATCATCAGGTCCATCTCTGGCAGTTTCCAACCAGGGTGAATCGCAGCATTCAAGCTGTGACAAGCAGATGAAGCAACAGTTGTTCTGGCAGAGGTGCCCACATGGAGACCTGGGGCTGTGAGAGCCATTTTGCATCCTCCTGCCAGGCAGCAACACGCTGGTAGATTGCTCTGCCCATGCCAGCAATTCCATTGCCCCCAAGGAACTCGGCAGGTCCCACTGGGAAAGGGATGTTCCAGCACAGGGGATGTGGCTGGCCTGGGTGGGTGGTGTGAGGAGATGAACCTGGTCCTGGTTGTGGACCAGCAGAGGAGCCCCCTTGCTCTAGGAGAGGGTCGTGGCTGGGTTTTGGCTGCATGGTCACATTTCCTTGCTCTCTTCCTGAACACTGGAATCGTAAAAATATGATCTGTAGTTTATCTATAACAAAAAAATCCAAGCAAGCACTGATTCAGCAGCACCAACATGGGTCACACACACCAGCAGATTTTAAGTTTACAGCAAGTCTTGCTACTTTTCTAATTCTCTCCCTCTCTGCTTCAACCCAGACTGCTCTTTTATTTCCAATTGCCTCCCTCTGGCAGCTTTATATTGGTGACCTGAGGGTGCAAATTAGATGTTTGAAAATACAGCAGTTAAATCAACAACTCTGAAGTGTAATAGAGGTCAGGACAGTTTGCTTCCGACTCAGTAGCTCAGTTTCTGCTTTGGTTCTTGCTATCTGCATTTTGCAAAGTCCTTTGATTCCTGAACAGGGTGAAAACAGGGCCCAATACTCCTTCTGTTCAAACCTCCACCTCCGTGAATTTTCTCCCTTTATTTTTAGGCTTCTGAAAAGAGGCAGTGGTTCCCTTGGTTCACTCAGTAATTTTCTGGGACAGGCTCCCAGTCTGGGCAATGTCCTTTGCCCTGGAGCTCTTCTCCTAAATCTATCTGTCACTGCAACTGGGCAAAGGAACACATTATCCCCGGAATTTTTTTGGTCTGTCCTGCTGGCAGTCTGTCAGTGTCTGGTCCGATTACATCTTGCCTGTCCTTAATGGGCTCGTTAACATTTGGATACACTCGCATGTTCTGCTGACAAAACACCCCCATAGCGCTAAACAAACACCACGAATCAGGAGGACCATAACCAGGAGCTGCGGAATGGGGCTTCAGGGGAAATATTTCATGATAATATCTCAGCCTTGGAATTGAAGGCTGACTAGTGTGGGGGAAGGAGAACTTCTGCTCAGTTATCATACACTCGAGACTTGGTTCATTTGTCTTGATTAACAAAAGTTTAACTATCACACGCCTTTAATTAGTGGCTTTCTCAGAAGACTCGTTGATGTGAACAACAAGGGCCAGACAGAAATGGAGTTGGATGGGGAGGAGGCAGCTCTGTGTGGTCTGTTTGCAGGAAATCCTGGGTGACAGTCGCTCAGGGCACAGGGGAGGGAACCAGAACAGTCTTTAGGATGGATATTGCTCTGCAGCACTGATGTCCACCTAGCAGAGGAATTGTGTCATAAACCAGGCATCTGCTCTGTCCTGGGGAAGAGGGATTTGAGAACTGTTAGAAGGACTCTGCAAGACAGAGATCTGCCTTGCCATGCCTGGCATGCCAAGGCACCGGTGCCAGTCAGCACCACACTGACACAGGTGGTTGCAATATAAGACTCAGACCTTTGGTTCCAGTCCCTTCATATTTTATTCTGCATATTTAAAGTGCCTGCTGCTTGAGGGGTGAGAATAGGGAAAGCTGCTGCCTACAGCAGGACTCAAGCCCCCACAAGCAGATGAAACAGCACAAAGAAAAGGAAAATTGTGAGCATCATTTGTTAAGGGATTCTAACAGGTACTTTTGGGGAGGTGAAGAAGATGAGGATTGGGATGGGAGATGATTTGATCGTAATACTTTCTCAATCCCTTTGTACAGGAGGACGTTTTGTACAAACCTTGCCAAGCACTGGAGCTGCTCTAAGCACGGAGCAGGGACAGCATCAGGTGGCTCCAACACCTCAACCAGCAGTTAAAGCTCTTTGGAGAGGGCTGGTGTGGTGTTTTAGTGTGCAGGGCTGAGGTCTCTCGGAGGGCAGAAAAATACCATAAAGGGAATTTAGGGCAGATTATTACTGACTTTGACCTGCTTTTGTGATTTTTATTCTGTTTCAAAGAGGTTTCAGGTAGGATTTTATGGAGCACTCCCCTACTTGGGACCTTTGTTCTCCCATCAGGAAGGCACAAATTTAAAAGCACAGGAGCTGTTCCACCTGAAATCGTTTGCCCTCATGTAAACAAGGCCATTAAATAGAGGAAAAGACAAATGATGCTTGCGGGCATGTGCTTCATTCTGTCTCAGGAAGCTTTTGCTGGCTGGGTGATCCCACATCACCTTGGAAAGGACTGGGCTGTTAGAGAGAGTAAACAAGTCCTTACTTTACCTTTCCTTTGTCTCTTCCTTTTCTCTCCCTCCTTCCTTCCCATATTCCACCTTCCCAGTTTTACTTTCCCTGATTTATCATCTTCCTTTCTGCACATCCTGGAGGCAGAATACATTTTTTAACATGCAGGATTTCTAAATGTTTTTATTTTACTTCAGATTCTTCTGATCACCTCCAGGCTGTGCATGCACATGCACACACAAACACACACGTACATTTGTGTGTTTCTCTCAAAACACCTTTTCTTTTCCTTCCCAAACTCTTTTCATGCATTCTTTGAGTTTACTAAAGCTATTTCCACCAAAGTATGTGCTTTAGTCTCCCTTTTCCTCTCCTTTCATGAATACAGAATAATAAACAGGTTTGATTTCCTATCCTGGCTTACTTTTCCAGGAGCTGTATATCCTCTTTCTCTTTACTCCCTGCATCCGATTGCCTTTCTCTATTCCTTTTTTATTTTTTTTTAAATTTATTTTTTTTATTTTTACTTTCCTTTCAAAGAAATCATCCTTTTCCCCCTTGGTCCCTGGCTTCTCCTCCAGTGTTTTATTCAGGCTATGGATGATTGTCTCTGTACACTCCTTTTATACTATGAAATGAATTGCTAATGCAACCCCTGCCGGGAGAAGCATAGTCTGATCTTGTCCTAAATAGGGCCCTGTTTGCAGGGGATGATGTATAAATGTATGGACTGCATCATTATATATTCACTTGGTGGAACACAGGCCTCGAAAGAGGCCTTTGCTTATTCCATAAATGAATTCCTGGGGAGAGGAGATGCATCCAGCCTGAAGGTGCCTTGAAGTCCATTCCTTCTCCCCTGGCATGGCTGCTCAGCTAAGCCTGGCATCAACCAAATGCATAGTCACTGTCACAGGACCTGGAAAAGTGAGGGGAGACAGGTCCCATGTCACCCACAAGGGTGTTCCTGCCAGAGATCTGACCTCCTGGACAAAGTGCTCCCTGGCAGTGGGGGGTCCTTGCTCAGAGCTGTGTCAGGAGCCATCCTCTCTGGGGAAGCATCCAGGTCTGGTGAGGGGGTGGGGGTAGATTATGGGCTCTGAAAACTCCAGATCAGCCCCCTGCCAAGTGGTTGAAATGCTTGAGGGGTGCAGTGCTGATCCCTCTTCTTGCAGCAAAATGCACCAGCAGGGTTAGAGCAGGATACAGACCAAAAAATTCCATGCTAGGATTTCCCCTGAGCTGCTTATGTTTTTTTCTGAGAATAAGAGGGTGGGATGTAGGAACCCTTCTTTCAACCCCATGATCTATCACAGTCATCCTGCCTGGTCCTGGTGCAGACCCAGAACTGCCCCACAGGTTATATCCTAATCCATGGCCAGGATGGCAGTGGAAATCCCACAGAATCTGTGGGATGCTCCTTGGAGGAGCACTGTGCAGTTTCCAACTAGATCCAGTTATAGTCTTGGCTTGGATTGTATTTACTGGCACAAAGGAAAAAAAAGATAAAACTAGGTTTTCCCTTGTTTCATTTTATGTTTCCCTCCTGGGCTAGGCTCTGGACTGCTCTCAGAGAAACCCTAAACCGTCCTATTAAATCAAGACACCATAAGGCAACGAACAGCACAGCTTCTGAGTGGAGTTTGCTGTTCTGCTGCCATCAGGTCTTATCCATCAGCCTGGCTCAGTCTCACCTGAGGTCACTCTTTTTCAGTTAAACCTTGGTCCTGCAATAATCTCTGCCTTCCTCCTCCTCCTCAATATAGCCTGAGAATAGAATTCCTTGAAGCTCCCATAACATGCTGCTTTGTGTTTGCAGTAAACCCTCTTGCTAATGGGCAGGGTTCATGCTATTTTCATTTGTGTTAGTCAGACTCCTGGGGCATACTACTTTTTATTTATTTTATTTTTTTTAAGGAGAAAAAGCTGCATATTTTAAAGTGTAAACAGAACCTGGTGTTTTCTTAAATATATGTGACAATTGCAATAATGTTTTGCAGATTATAGGAGAAGGAACTTCAGGGAAACATTTCCAGAACCTCAGCACTGCGTATTTTGCTGATGCTTAAATAAACTCTTCTTTGTTACTGCTGTTATTTCTGCGGTGCTGTTAGTTTGATGCTACTTGAAAACCTTAAATGCCTAGAAAATCCTTCTGCTAGACAGGGATGTTCCTTTCTACCTTCTGCTCTGCCCAGAAATCTCTCAATTCCCTCAATATCTTTGCACTCAGGCAGACAGATCCTGCTTTTGCCTGTGAGTCAGCAGCTCCCTGGGCTCACAGTAACAACCCAAATCAACAGTGGCATGATTGAGACCTTATGCCTGGTCTGTACCATGCTGCTGCCATCAGCCAGGCAAAGCCCATTTGACTCAGCCAGCGAGTGACAGCGTGTTCACTCCTGGCACATGAATAAACCCCCTGATCAGCCCAAGTCCCCTGGCTCTGCTCATTACTGCAGGAGCAGGCAAGAGTTCTCCGGCTGGGAGGCCTCTAAACACCGTTTAGCTGAAGTTTAATGTGAAACTAAATGAAGGCCATCTCACCCCCTGAAAGCCACACATAAAACAGAAAGACAACTAGACTGAAGTTATAAATCCAGCTTTTCTGTACTGAAAGCACTCCCCTGTCGCAGCCAGCCCCTGGAGCTCATCCCACCCTTGCTTGCAATGTTGAGTGCAGACCTTGGCCACTTGAACTATGTCCCTTTTACAGTGTCCCACCCCTCCAGCTGCTTTTGCTCTGTTGCAGCCTTGCAAGCAATGAGTGCAATTTATTCCTGGCTAGTGGAAAGGGGTCAACCTGTCCTCTGCCAGGGCCAGGAAGAACTCATGGCTACCAATGTAGAAGCTCTGTGGTCTTACCTGTCTGAGTCTCGAGTCTGAGAACTTCCTCCTTGAAATGTCCATTCCCCAACCCAAAGTAGAGTAAAGGAAAGAAGAAAACACCCTGGACCATTTCTGCTCTCTGTCTGGCCTCACAAAAAGCATCATTAAGCTGTTCAGTAGAATGCAAAACCATTTTCCATGGACACTGAGGCTGGAGCAGAGGCATCATAGGGTTGCTGGTTCTGCTGACAGTGGGGGACAGTCAGCTCAGGAACATGGTCTGGAGGTGAGATGAACCTGTGGAGGCCCAGGAGGAATTGCTGGGTATCTGTTGGCATTTCTAGTGTTGTCAAACTTCTACATTCTGGAGTGAGAACTGCTAAACCTGAGACAGGCAGGTGCTTAGGGCAGTTTTTTGCTTGTCTGTCCCTGTGTTGGACAAGCTCATTGCACTTGTTAAATCAAACACCTTGGTTCACACCCCACCACCATCTTGCATGGCTTTTTGGCCCTGAAGGTTTCACTGCTGGCTATAAAAAAGTCTCTGTTCACCTGGACGCTGTATCCTGATAAATGAGAATGGTGCTATAGAAGGGATAATATCTCTCAGTTAGGTATCACCTTCCTTTTGGGGGCTTGATAAACCCAATGCTCATTTCTGTCTCCGCTATCTCAGGATCTTTCACTTGTCAAACTCCTTCAGGAGCTGGCAGTGGTGGGAGGTTTTCCTGGGCAGAGGTGGAGCAGTGGGTATGTAAGCTGGGATGTGTATTTGCCAGTGGAGAAAGCGCTGAACGTTTAGGAATGCCATGGCTGTCTCTGTGCTGTGCGTCACAGCCACTTGCGGGAGAACCGGGTAGAATTCAGGACCAAAGACAGCTCCGGCCACGACGCCGAGTGAGCTTCTGGCCGGCGCCGCCGAGAAAAGATTCCCTTTCACCGGTGCCACCAAGAATGCAACCCTAATAAGATAATTTGGGATGCTGTGCTATCGTCTAGCTGACCCCATGACCCCATGTCCATGCCATGTGGAGCTCTCCTGTGGAGGGCACTGGTGTGCTTTCCCACTAACCAGCTCACACAGTGTGCACACAGAGAAACTCTGGCTCTCCGGAGCTCACTCGTCTCCTGGAGGGATGTAGAAACTGTGTGCAAAACCCCAGTGACTTTAAAGGCAGGAAGCAGGCGAGAAACGTGGCATAAAAAGGCAGGGTTTTTTTGCCTTACAGTCTTCTTTCTGTTTCCTCTGTGCTTGGTGTCAGAATCCCTTGCAACCTTCACACTGTATTGGTATGGATTACATGCCTCTATTAGTTATGTACCTTAATTCCCACTTTGGGACCTGCTTACACTGTCTTGCAGCTTGCTCCATCTTACTCATCATTTCCAAATTAGCTGAACTTGATTGAGCCAGATCAGACTGCAGCCCTCATGCACCAAGGCAAAGAGAAATTACTCACTGGGCTCCCTCCTCTGCAAACTTGTGCTTTTAAGAGCACAGCTTTGGCATCTGAATCGAACAGAGGCCACGTCTCTCCTGATGCTTCCATAAGAGTTTAATAGGGCAAAAAAGTTCACAAAGCTGAAAGGCTGAGAGCAGTTCAGATGCATTTATTGTGTTGAGCCTTCCCTGCCTTGCCCTGTGTCTAGACAACACTTTAATAAAAGCAGCAGTGACTGGCAAGGGGGGCATTGTATTGATATTCTGTTGCCAGAAGAAAACCAGACTAATGGCATTAATGTGGTTTCACATGGGTGTAACCAGAATTAAGCCCTGGAACTGTGAGCGTGGGTGCATTTGCTGCACATTGAATGCAAATGAGGGGGAAAAGTTGAACATAGACAAGGCTAGAGCTAAAAAGACAAACTGAGCTGAGCTGCATATTCTGTTTGCCCCAGGATGCCAAGAAAGCTTGTTTGAAGATCTGCAGAAATAAGCTTTTTTCCCCTTCTCTTTTCCCAGGGAGCTGGAGTCTGTTGTAGAGGGCTTCCTCTTTTGTGCAGTGCTCCCATTTTTGTTTCTCTTTTGATTTCTTGTTTTATGTTTCATGCTTCTGAATTGCTGCAGTCATTCCCTTTTTCTGTCTTCCAGCAATTGTCAAGGAAAAAAAAAAAGAAAGAAAAAGCCCCCCAAACATTCTGCAAACTAACTTTACTCAGCATCACAGATGCCTACCCCCGCGGAAACTCGAGTTTGTTTGCTTTATTTAAAGCTATTCCCTTGCACACATGATATAACTTCACAGATGCCTGGAGTCTATTTACCTCCTGGCTTGTTTATCCTGAAATGGCCAATGGAAACTGCTCACATTTTTGTCTTGATAAGAATCCAATCATGGAAATTGATTGAACTTCTTCTTTGAGCTTTTCTCTCACATTTACACTTTTTAACCAGCTTGAATTGTTTAATCTACAGTTAATTTAGAGACATACAGTCGTGGCTCTGATATATCAGGAGATCAAGATAAATGGCTGGAGTGTTTTTATGAGCAAAAATCTCTCTAGATTCCAGTACATAAATCATTTGTTGTGAAATCGCTCATTGTCTTTAGGCAATGTCATAGTGAAAAATTCAATCTATTCATGAACAGAAAGTCAAGGGATTAGGAATGGTTTGAAGGGAAAGACACCACATTAAAAAAAATAAAAAAAGCAAAAAGAAAGATTTATCTCCTAATGCTTCCCTAAGACAACTCCCCTGCCCTTGTTTTGCAGCATGGACTCTTGAATTCAATTTCCCACTCTTTGTCTGCAAACTCTAGTCAATAGGAAGCGATGAAGATGTCCCCAGGGGATGAGGGGTGGCTTTGTTCATATTAATTCAGGAACATTTTCCCTCTCCTTATTCCCTGATGCAACAGCAGAAAGCTGGAAAGTGGCCTACTGATGATTTCTTACTGAGGGTCAGCCTGTCATCCCTGTGCTTCCAGAGAGAAATTATTTACTGCAGGCTGGGCTCTTTCTGCAGAGCTGAGGCAAGGGCTGGGTAAAATGCAGGCCCCAGAAGAGATTCTTGAAACCTTGATATACAAGAGTGTCCCCAGTTTTTTACCTGTTCCTCCCATACGTAAAATGCCTCTTTTCACTGGAGTTGCAACCTTCCACCTTGACCGTTTTGAGGTGATGGATCATTGTCAGTGATGGAGGGGTTATTTGCTGGAGGAAACTGGGGATTTTAAAAGATACCAAGAGTGTTGTAGAAGTATGTGTGTGAATGAAACAGAACAGACAAAAAAAATGCCCTCAGAATAAAGTTAGGGATGGAGATGGAACCACCCAGGACTTCCAGATGTGAATGACTTACAGAAGTTTGCATCCAAATATCCCAAATGGGAATTTTTCATTCTGAATCACAATTTCAGAAGGCAGGAATCTAAAGGCTGGGGTTACCCAAGTGCCTACCAGACAAGGTCTCTGGACTTGGAGCTTGTAAGAGAAATGATGGGTATAAAGACCCAAGAACAACTTCTTTCCCTGTTCCAGTGAATGTTGGATGAGACAGAGGGGTGATGATTTACCTCTTGTAGTGTTCACAACAAACTCTTTTCCAAGATGAGGGCTCACAGCCTCATAGAGCTAAAAGGTGAGGGGGTGTCCATGTAGGATCAAGGCCACTTTTTTGAAGATCTTTGTATATATTTAGGTGGCCTAAATTCCACGTAAGCCTTTTTGACTTTCTTATTGGCTGGTTTTAGACCTTCATATATCCCTAGTCAATAAGGAAACATTAGGCTTAGGGACTTAGAGATTTAGGTAGAATTTAGGCCATCTGAACATGTCCCCTTGAGCCTTTGTGCTAATTCTAAAGGCTCCAATTTCTTTTTCTGTCCTCTGCTCAGATGAATTCATGGAGCTCTTGCCCATCTCTCCTTTTCTTTCCCCCCTCCCTTCCCACTCTTCTGTCCTCAGTTTTGTATCACAGTCTGGAATGATCCACAGACATGGCAAGTAAGTGTTTGCTATTCATCAGCCCAAATCTACAGTCTCACGGAAAAGAATGTTTATTTATTCAGAGTAATTCAGCCCCTGGAGTCCTTTTAACATTAAAGTTTTAATACTTCTCACCTGGAACAGCTGAGCTGGCCAGGAGAGATGAAGCTTTGGTGGGAATACTTGATACAAATTTCTAGCCAAGCAAAGCAGGAACGTTCCTGCACACAGGATGAAAATCCCAGCCTAGAGGAGCATACATGTGAAATTGTGAATCATTTAACAGTCCTGATGAAAGAAATCTCTCTAGTAGTAGTGGGAAGCTTTCTGCTTGCCATGGAAAAAAAACATTCAAGACCCCTGTAAAAAGGCATCTACCTTTTCTTTTTTTTGGTCTGCTCTGCAGGACCATCATCAGGTGACTTCCCTTACCCTGAAGCAGCTCAACCACACACACAGAGCCATTTACTCTGAAGCAGAAGCAAAGCCACTGCTTGGGTACTGTGGGCAATGTCAAATGCAACAGGGAGCCTGAAGCCAACTAATTTCAGCTTCACCTAAGGCAACAATCAATGTGACTGCTCTGTACTCCAGCTGCTTCCCAACTTTAATCCATTTAATTTGGCAAAGCGATGCTAATGAGATTCCATTGACAGGAGGGCCCCCACCAGGACTGCAGGTCTCAAGAGGGGATGCTGAGGCAGGTGCCTGAGCTCCTTGGGAAATGCAAGTCTAAGTGTTTCAAAATACTCCACAAGTTGCCAGCTTCCAGAAGAGCCTTTTATAAATGTGTTTATTAGGCAGGTACATGGTTATTAAACTGGGGTTTTATGGCTACTTCAGCAGATGCAAAGTGCAACAAGATTCCATCTCTAATAAGTAATAAATATGCGTCTCTTGGCACCGCTTTTCCCTGTCACCTGCAAAACAGGTTTATACCCGTTTCAAAGACTTGGAAAACTGAACAGTTGACAAAAATATGGTTTAAATAGTAACTATTCTCAGAACCCAACCCAGAGCTGATGGATCAGTGACTGCTGAGATTGGGCTGTACAAGGTGGTCCTTGTACTGTGCAAATGACATCTGAGAGCAATGCACACCTCTGTCCTAAAATGATTTTGAGAATCCCACCAGAATGTGCCAAAGTAACCAAAAGTCAAATTATGGACACTGAGAAATATGGGGTGGCAGAAACATAGAGAAATAAATCCTTTTTTTATTCCATTTAATGGAGGCACTTTCAGGTCTATAGTGGGTTTTCATGGTGGATGTTCATTCATCAGGTGCTCAAAAACCTTTTTGACTTCATTATGTATTTGCTTGATTACTTCACTGTCTTCAAAATTGTATCATTTTCCCCACATCTGAAATTAATTTGACTTGTTATTATTCTTCCTCAGTATGTAAAATTGAACAACATCTTCTTTCTAATGGCCTCTTATAAATTGAAATACTGTTATCACGTTCTCAATATAGTCTTCTCATTCTTGGACTGAACAAACCTGATTCTTTCACGCTTTCTTAAATCACATTTTCAAAACATCTAATCGTTCTTGTTGTTCTCTTCTGGACTCATTCCAGCTAGTCTGCATCCTTCTTGTGGGTTGGTGCCCAGAAGTGTGCACAATATTCCAGCTGAGATCTGACCAGTAGCAAACAGAGCGGAATAATTACCTCCTGTGCCTTTCAGATGACACTCTTGTTAATGCTATTCCAAAAGGAAATCTGGCTCCCTTTTTTCCCATTTTTTTTTCCCTCCCCCCAAGGACATCAGGTTGTTGACTTGTACTGAGTTTCTGATGCACACAAAACCCCGGGTGGTTTCCAAGAGCACTGCCTGGTTTTTCCCTGTGATGTGGGAGACAACGTACACCCCTTGGACAGACATCCCGATGCCTCCCAACCCAATGGAAGGTGGCTTTGCAGCCAGGACGCAGCGACACAGACCATGAAGTGTGAACTACTGCTTTTACTTGTACAATGTGCATTCTAAAACTGTTGTCCCTTCCTATTAGCTTAAACAGTGCTGACAGCTCAATTCTCCTTGGAGGATCCTCTGGTCCCGCTTGCTCTTCACCAACCTTTGCCGTGCAACTTCTAAGAAAGATGGAAGAGCAGGGAGAAAAGGTACATGAATTTCAGTACTAATAGAGTATTTCCTTGCCGGGTTATCTTTGATCCTGAGAGTGACACACAGTATCTTTCCCAAGGCCACATTCTGAAACATTTTTAACAAGGAAGAAGCAAGTTCTGAATATAGTGACACTAGACCTTGTCTGACAAAAACATCAATATCAGTGCATAATTAATGCAGGATCCACGGTAACGTGGACTGAATAGGGACAGAGTACTTTCAAAAATCAATTTGCTACCTGAATTACAAACACTACCGATTAAACCTGACAAGGCAAAACTCAAACAGGGGGAAAAAAAAGAAATTAAAGAGCCCACAAGCCAGTGTGCTGGAACGTGATGCTGGGCTGAAGTCCCCAGCCCCCTCTTCTTTTTTTTTCTCTAATCTCTTACAGGAACAATTTCATTCACATAGGTAAGGTCCAAGCACTGAAGTGGCCTGCACATGAATCTTCCCTCCACTCTTCCTCCAGTTTGACAGAACCCCATGAACAGCAGTCTGTGCACCTCTAGTTGCTGGTGTGCAGGATCCCAGCCATGCCCAGTGTGCTGAACACTCCTGCCCCCTTCCACTGCTGGATAACAACAACCTGCAGCCAAACTCATTTTTTTGTGGAGCACAGTGTCAGCAGTGCTCTTCCCTTCACTGCAGCACCCAAAGGATCAGCCAGCTCAGGGCTGAGGGGCCACTGTGATATTGAAACTTGACCTATCATTATATTTTTCCACCAAACACTGTTTTCACATTAATGATCCTTACCCTAGGGATTTGACTGAATCCTGGATTTGATTGATCCTGGAGGTCTTTTCCAGCCTTAATGATTCTGTGGTTCTATGTCCTCTCCTCTTTCTCTTACCTCTTTGCATTAAGCAGCTTTGAAGAACTTCCTGCAAAATTCAGTGACTGCAATTGGTCCAGCTGGAAAAGAAGGGTCCTCCTGGCCCAGAACTCCTGCTACAGACTCTCTCCACACCCAGACACCTTCTTGCCACTGTTTGCTCTGTGCAGGAAAGACTTTGTCTTCTTTATCTCAAATTTGCAGGTGCAAGGCAAACAGCAGCAGCATTTGCCTTGTCCTAACCCTTTTCTGGTGAGATTCTTTATTGCAGAGCTGGTGGTCCAACTGTTCCTGTTAACCCTCTCAGTGCCACAGGCGAAGTGCAGACAGGCTTTCTGAGCCCCTCTGCACTATGGAGGGGGCAGCTCTCAGCTGCTGAAGCAGCCAGCCTGTGAAGGGAGGTGAATTGGGTGACTCTGCATTCTGCTGCTCTCCAATTAGCCTGGTCCTTGTAGCTCAGCTGTCGAGGTCAGGGCACTGCTCCCATCTCGTGCCTGATGTGCAGATGAGGCTGACAGTGCTACCCACATTTACTCTTGTGCATCCTCCTCTCTTAGTCCACACCAAGATTTCCTGCAGAACTGCAGAGTAGGCCCAGGGCACTGAAATGGTTAAACAACTCCTATTTGTCTCTGCTTGCTTCCCAAGTTCTCCCTTGGAGTTCAGTCACTGCCATATGTTATATTACAGAGCATGAGAAATCAGACTGAGGTGGCAATTTTAACACCCTTTATTCATACATCCTATTTTTACACTGATAGATGTAAGATATGCAAAGTGTAATTCCCAGCTGAAGCAGACTCAGCACACGGTTCCTGCTGCCTCAGCCAGGGATGGAGGAGGACCAGCCAGGAGAGCTGATGCCTGTGCTGGGGACCAGCAGCCCTGGAGGCAGAGCGAGCCTTGCTGCTGCCTGGGAGGCTCTGCTTGGGTGCTGCCTGTCGCTTTTGCACTGCTCTGTGAGCACGGTCATGACTGCCACAGGTGGTCAACAGCTTGAGGTTTGCTGGTGCTTTCAGTTGGGAAGTGGCAGCTCCTGGCAGCGAGGGGTGAGAGGCACCAGTGTGATGGCAATGGCAGAGGGAAAGGCACTGGCTGGTCCAGCTGCCCCTGGGCAGTTTCAGCTGTGCAGGTCTCGGAGGTGTTAGCAGAGCACTCAGATGTAAAGCAGTGGCCTTTCCCTTCCTTTGCCTGTTACTGAGGTCATTTCTCTGTTTTCTTTACCCAGGAAGAGTGCAATTTGCTGGAAGTTTTGTACTTTGAGCAGTTGCCTGTGTCTTACGGAGGCAGATAATTCAAAAATCAAAGTTTTGCTCTGCTATGGGTACAAAGAAAGGACTCCGAGGTAAGGCTGTTTGTGGCCTCTGCTACTTCAGATACAGCTGCTGGCAAGAGCTTAGGGGAGAGACATGAGTCAAGGACTGGTGGATTCCTGAGTGAAAGGAGAGTCCTGGCCATGACAGCAGAGTCCTCCTCCCCTCTGGTGCGCAGTGCCACCTCTTTTCATGCCCCAGAGCTCCCTGAGCCAGCAGTGAAATCCCTGCTCTGCAATGTGCCTCTTGCAGGAACGAGTTAACAGGCTAAAAAGAAACATTTCAAAGTTTAATTTGAAGCACGGTGTGACTGTAGAACAGATTTACGTGAACGTCTGAAGCGAGGAATTTTGGAAAGACAGTGGGGGTAGAGCGGAGGAGACCTTAATTATAGCAAAGCCCCGACACAGATGCTGAAGCAGATTCATGTGGGTCAGCAAGGAGGCCGAGTGGAAGGGGGACAGTGGAGAACTTCCTGGCACAAGGGAGAAGCAGATGTGTCTGGAAAGTGAGGATAGGGATGGCAGGGAGAGATTTTCTTCTCTGAGACTTGTACTGGGAATCCTGTGCTTGGAATGAGGATCTTTCCTCCTCACTGTGAATGCGAGAGGTGTTCCCTGACAGCACAGGGAGATCTGAGCTGCCAGCCTGGTGGGAGCAAGTTGGGATGGCTAAAGGGAGTCTGATCGCAAGATGTTTGTCTCTTGGACTCCCTCCTGACTGTTTCTGAGATGGTGCCTTTGCAGCATCCCTGATCCATGAGCATGCTCTGCTGGCTAATCAAGGGCTGAGGTTCATTAACAGCACTTTCTCCTTTACCTGATGGCTTATTTTCATGAAACACATCAAACCCTCATGTTCTTGACCACTCAGACAAAAAGACAGTCCAAGACAGCAGACACAAGCCTCCATCAATGTAGAAGTCACTCTGGCAAGATGAAAGGCAGGTGCCAGATGTAGTAAAATAAAGCCTGGGCAGAAGCACTCAGTGCACAAGGAGGGCAGCACAGGAGTTTAGACTAGAATTATTAGCCTGGAATTATTATGAGAGTTTTGACATAACAGAATTTTTCCTGGCCTTGGGTTGCTGGGCATAAAGGAAACGGAAGGAGAAAAAGCAAGTTGTTTGCCAGGTTGAGACTTTGTGGCACTGAGTGTATTCATGGCTGTATGAACACTCACCTATGTACAGACAGCAGTGTGTATGTGTAAATAAACAGGCAGAGCTGCAACACAGGCATGTATGTGTGTGCTTATGCTTGTAGACACACACATGAACTTTTGTGGAGATGAAGAAACCTCCAGCCCCTAACTCAAACCGCAGAATAGCAAAATCTTATCCTTAACACTTAATTTAATCTCTTCCAAAACACCTGTTATTTATATCAATGCACAAAGATTTCCAAATTCAAGCTACAGTTTGCATGTTGAACTGAAGTGCGAGATCATGGGGACACTCTTGTCTTTAAGGGCTGAAAGTGTCAGAGCCTAAAAAATTGTAGTCTCAAAACTCCACCATATAAGCCACCAGGAAGGGAAGAACAATAAAATAACCCTGAATGATAGAGGCAGTCCAAGGAGTTTGGTGCTCCATCCCATTAACAGCAGGGAAGGGTAATTAGGCTGGACAAAGCAGCATGAAGTGTACACCAGGGAGTCATCCCGAGAGGCAGGGAGCTGGACTGCATGATCTAAGAGGCCTTTTCTAGCTCTAACAGTGAAGAACAGGATGGTTTTGAGAGCCTATTTTTGCAGCACTGCTCAGTAGTGGGTCAGGGAAAGGCAGGCACATGGTATATTTCCTACTATCATCTGACACCTTCCACTAGATGCCTTTTCTTTCTTCCTTCTCCTTGCAAACAGTCTCAACAGGACATCAATGGGGCTTTAAGGGAATGTTGCAAGAAAAAATAAAAGAGACACCAGCTCTGTGCCAATGGGAAGGAGTGGAAGCAAGCCAGGAGACTGTGTCTGGGGTGCTAATTAGAAGATATTTCCTACCATGGTGATGCTGTTATTTATAGCACTGGGTGTGAAAGGGTGTGAAGGAGTGAGATAGGGTGCAAGTGTGGTCGGGTGTGAGTGAGACACCCCAAATGGGGTGACTACGATTAGAGAAACTCTCTGGTGTATTTTAAGGCACCCCAAACTGGGTGTCTACAATCAGAGAAACTCAGTGTATTTACAATCTGGCCACTGAAATTGTCCCTGAGGAGATGCAGGCATACACATAGAGTTAAATGGTGATTTACACAGATAAGGGTGGATGTGACTGTGTAAGCTGCATGGACGAACTCACACACAGGTACATTTTCACATGAGGAAGCATGGCTGTTTTCAGCCTTGTATTTAGCCCTTTTCCTCCTAGGAAACACCAGTTCCATCTTTAACACCAGAGATAACCCACTTTAATCCTTGCCCAACCTGCAGCTGCTGAGCTTCCCAGCCGGAGCAGCCTTTGGAGCGCTGCGGGAGGCTCCGATGGATGGACCATGCATGTCTCATGCAGGCTGCTTGGCGGGCTTGGAGAAAGCAGATGGCAGAGCAGTCCTCCACGGGGGTCATAAATCCGTGCTGAACAGGGCTTGCCACTTGGAATGACACCCTGTTCCCAAAGCTGGGGATATATTTGCAGCGTTTTGCACATTCCTCATGTCACTGGCACAGCCAAACCCGTGCAGGCTGGCGCTACTGGGAGGTACCCCGTTGGCTCTGAGTTAAATTGGGGTTCTGATCTAAAAACAGACTATGCAGGAGCAGCCTGCACTCCTTAGATCTGCTCCTTCTGGGTGTTCGGAGTCATGGCACTTTTCGCTGCTAATTAATGTAAGTGTTTAGTGCTTTTGATTCCCTGTAGCACTGTGGAGCTGCCGTTGTGATGGGAGCATGAGCTGGCATTCCATCTGCCCCATTTTCCCCAAATTTAGTTTGGAGGGATAAATCTGGCTTAGCATTGCTTACCTGAGGAGAGCAGAGCTGGAAGGAGTCAGCAGGGAGGTAGATTTTGCTCTGCTGGGTTTTTATGAATGATGGTCATGCACAGTGCTGAAAAAAACCTTTGTTGTTCCTCAGAACCCAAAGAATTTAACCAGGTTTGGTAGGAGGTTTTTACACTCTGAAGAAAACAATTTAGGTGACAATGACACATGCAGTGATGCTGACAGGTTTGGAGGAGGTGTACTCTGCTGAAGGTGGTGGGTATGGGTGTCATTATTAAGGATAACCTCAGCACATGGCAGCGGGTCAGACCATCACCCTCAAGCAGGTGGGAGAGGGTGGAAAAAGTTTTTTATTTTGTCTGAACCCACGTTGCCTATTTTTACTGACAAATGATTCCTCATTAGTACAAGAGAGCAGAGAAAGAGTATCCATTTAGGTAAAAAATGATGCTGGAAGGAGCCTTGATGTCTTGTCACTCTAATAGAAATGCTATGAACTTCATTTCTGGCTCGTGGGTAAGTCTGAAGCCAACAAATTAAAAAGAAGGCAGCTGCTGAAATTGAATCTCCCTCCTAGGGAGGGACTTGTCCCTCCTTCGACTGTAGCATGCTGGACCTGTGGGGGACACGGATGTATCCCGACAGATTCCCTGATGGATACGAGCCACGTGCATGCCTGTGAAAGGTCTCCTGCCCGTGGAAGTGGTGCAGCCCATTTCCTGAGCTCAGCCACAGCTCCTGTGCCTGCTGCAGAGCCCGCAGCAGAGCCCCAGCACCCACCACAGAGCACCTGCACCCTGCTCGCCACCCGGGGTTAATGAGGCTGTTTGGAGCACTTGTTCCAACCGGGATGTACAGCCGGTTGTTGACGCCCTGAACAAAGTCTGGGCATTATGTACCACAAAGCCATTCACAGATTCACAATGGAGCGTGTAAAACACCATTCCTTGTCCTTCTCTCTCCTTAACAAAAAGAGCTGCTCTGACTTCAGCTGCACCAGCAGCGTGTGCGGTGCTAAGTGAGCTGCCAAGCAGTTAGCACCGAGCCTGGCATCCAGGAGGAATATTTTTCTTAATCCCAGGTTGCCAGGTGCTTTCTCACGCTTGATGCCACAAGCCCTGTCCGTGGGAGAGAAGCAATGTGTGGCCTTCCCTGGCCTCTCAGAGAACCAAAAAGGCATCCCCATGATCTCATTCCCTCACAGAGAGAGAGAGCAAAGCTGCTTCTTCCTCATTCATAATCAGAGTTTGGGCAGTTATGTGAGTTTTGGATACAATTACTTGTCTTCCTCTGTGGAAAGAAGAGGCAGACTGAGGCACATTAAAATTCTTGGTTCATGGAGGTTTTTTTCCCTTCCTGTTCTCTTTCTACTTCTCTTTTTCCTTTGACATGCTCTCCCCTCCCATACCCATTTTCTCTATGAGTCAAGCTACACTTCCTCATCAAAGAAGCTCTAATGGGATCACATATTTGACCAGCTGCCAGGGAAATTTCCAGTAACCTCTGAAACCCTAAACATTCCATTTTGGAGGATTACAGGGAAAATGTTTCATCTTTCTGATAGAGAAGCACCAAAAATTGAGAGTCGCCAGCTCATCTTCTGCTGTTCCGATGGAAGGAGCTTGGGCGGACTATTTTTAGGCTACAAAGCTGTACTTTGCTAAGATAAAAGCTGGGGCTCTTTCAAAGCAAAAGCCTTAAAGTGTGAAATCCATCAAGTCTGTTATCCCGGGGAGCACTGTGACACTGTTATGCTGAGGCAGTGGAGAGCCATGGCTGGGGGAACATCAGCCCCTGCCCTGCCGAGGTTGGAGTCTCTCTCCTCCCTACCCTCTTCTAGCAGCATCCTGACACCCTTATTACGAAAACCTTGCTGAAAACCGAGACCAAGGCTCTCTCCTTGTGATCCGTGGTGATCTTGTGGTCTTTGCTCTGGAGCAAAGAGGTTGCAGGGCTGTTGGTGAGGCCATTGCACAGGGGTGTCTGAAATTCCAGATGTTTTGGGGACTTGTGCTTGCTGCCAGAAAGGATGGAAATGCCCACAGACATTCAGGTTCTCCTGCCCAAGAGGCACTCCTGATTACTTCTGTGCTTAGATATGATGTGGGAAAGGATGTGCTTGATCCCTCTGTGATGAATGTGTTAATAATCCACAGGGAATGGCAGGTGGGAATTTGGGGAACACAGCAGTGTGTAAGGGCTGTTTGAACACATGCAGGTACCAGCCAACCTGAGACCATGCGGGTTTGTTTATCCTGGTGTGGTTTTGTTCTCCAGGGAGGTGGCTGTTTTGACAAGTTTTTCAGTTCACTGATGCTAAAAATGTAACTGTCCCAAACATTTTGAAATCGTCAAAAGTGTCCCAGTTATGTACTTCGTGAATAAAAAGATATCCTCGTCTTTTTCAGATTGAAGCTGTAGAGAGCAGCTGTGGGAAGAGCAAAACAAATACCTAATTCCGAAACAATCTGACCCATTCTCCTTCCCTATTCACAACCAGGCTCAAATTTCCACCTCATTCACACTGAAAGGCAACACTCTTCATCCTTACAATCTCCTAAATACAGCAGAGGACCAGCCTCTTTTCATCTACCTTTGAATTGCCACGCGTCTTCATGTGCCCTCATTTAAGAATGAGGCTGATTTAGTTTATTTCTTACTATCTTCCTGGGCTGATGTAGGACAGGAGTTTTGCAGCCACCTACACCCAGTCTGTGGAGTCTGGAGAGAGATCTATGACCTTCCATCCCAACCCCATTCTATGATTATTCTATGATTCTATGACCTCTGCTGTGATGCCTCTGCCTGGAGCCCCAACACAACAGGCAGCGCTGCCAGGAATCATGAACCCAGCACTCACCTTTAAGGACAAGTGACACACGTGGCATTTGCATTTTCTCTTATCAGGTTTGGTACTACTGTGAAGATGCCAAAGCACTCTCTCAATATGAATTAATTCATGCCACAGACAAGGAGGTTGAAGAGGTGAGAAGCAAAACAGGGATTTGGGATGTGGCCAGTGAGGGGCTAAGCTGGGGAAAGATCCCCAGGTACATCATTCTTCAAGTGCCACTCCAGACATGGGGCCAAGAATGAGCAAATATTATATATGCTATGAAGGAAATGTAAACAGCTCAGGTAACTGTTTTCCCTCCAAAGGCAAAGAAAACAGAGAAATTGCAATGATTTAGTTATTTAACCCTCAGTCAGAAACAGAAAATTGGAAATATATTTTCCTATGTAAATTTAATTATTGTTTATTCTGTTGAACTGATTTCATTTCTCTATGAAGGTCACAGTCTTCTCCCCATGAGAAAAAAAATCCTTTCAGAAATGGAGTTGAAAACCAGCAAATTACAGAAAGCAGATGAAACTCTCATCTGACTTAAGCTTCAAGGATGGGATTTTCAAAGATAACTAAGGGATTTAACAGTCTGATTTCCCAATTTGAAGCCCAATTGTCCTTGAATGAGATCTCCCCAGACAGGCATGGTCCGGGGGGAAATAGATCTACTGGAAATGAAAAAAAAAAGGTGCCAACTCTATAAATGGGCCTTTAGGAGAAAAGAATCCTCTGAGTAATGAGGACTTTGAGGAAGTGAGGATATGTTACACAGGCAGCACCAGCAGATAAAACCCACAAGAGGGTTATTTTAAAACATCTGTGTTCAAGAATGAGCTAAAAAGGGGGGCTGTGATGCTCTTCAGTTTAGCTGACAACATCCAATAATTCTAATGTGATAAAAGATCCTGAAACATCTGTCAAAGCTGTTGCTAACCTTGCTTTGAAGAGAATTCTCCATTACTGATGTGCTGGTGAGAGGGATGTGTCTGGAGCCAGGCTTTGAGGGAGGCAGCCCAGACATTTGAGGGACCTCTTCCAAGAAAGCTCCCTAAGATTTCTAATCTCACTAAGAGTGCTACAATCGGTTAAGGGACTCTCTTCTGTGGCTGCTGCATTAATAATGGTCCTGTGGCCAGGACTGAAATGCCTGACTCCTTGTTGACCAGCGGAAGGAGTCAGTGACACAGTCCAGTTTCCACTCTTGATGCATTTTCAGGTCTTACAAATCACTGAAGATGAACTATGAGAGCACTAAAATGCCAGGTAAGGCTGGACCAAACGCCCACACAGCCCTGGGCCAGCTCTCATGGAGTCTCTCGAGGTGACTGTCAGAATTGAACAATCTCATAGTGCTGCTTCTGCCTGCACCCTTCCTGTCCCTGTCAGTTTAGATTCAGCATCGCTGTCCTCGAGAGTTGCCAATAAATTAGTTTTCCACCCAACCTCCTGTTGACACATAGAAATTTGAAGCACACACCATGTTCTGTGGCATGGAGTTCCACAGCTGAACCACACTGGGTGAAGAACATGCCCTTTTCATTTGTTTTTGTCTTCTGCTAGATTCAAAGAAACAATGAATAACTGATTCTCATCCTCTCTCACCCTCACACACAGTAGAGGTTTGGAGATGCCCCTTGTGTTTTTCTTCCTGCCTGAGAAGTGTCTACACTGTTGGATCATCCAGAATGGGACACATGGACAAAAAATATCCCAGACCATGGAAGATGCAGGTACTGAACATCTCATTCCAGTGATGGCTGAGCTCCATCCCCATTGATCTTCACCTCCCTTCCTCCCCAGCCAACTCCCCTACACAGATCTGCCTCTGCCTCACACAAGGGCTTTGCACTGCAAGCACGAAGCATTGCAATTACACTGGGAATCTTATTCCAAAGGGGAGGAGGAAAAGGGGGTGGGTGGGGAAGGAACTGCCAAGTTTATTATCTAGGGGTTTGTGCCTTTTTTTTTTTTCTTTTGGCTATAGATGACAATCTACATGAAAGTCCCTTTTGTACGTTCATTACTGGAGATTTTATAGCCTAATGAATGTGACTCATCTGCGTAATCGCATTGTTTCCTAGCACTCCAGATGTTCTGCGGAGCACCTCTGGCTTGTGATCTCCCATTTAAACATTCCTTGTAAACACCAAAAGCTGTTTGTTTGTTTTAATGTTCCATCACATCCCATTACCCAGTGAAGGTGAAAGATTGAAATGCAACGTTGTCTTGCCAAGAGATTTTTTTCCCCTCCTTCCTCCCTCTGCTTCCCCTGATGTATCTATGTCTAGTGTCTAATTAGTATGCAATGGGATGCAGAGATTCTTCTGTTAAATATCTTGTTGCTTTCTGCTTGCCTTGATCTCTATAAGCAGGCTGATGCTACAGGGAGATCTGGGACCTGCCTATCTCAGGTGCTGAACAATTGCAGTTCTTATTGCTCCATGTGAGAATTCAATTTATCATTGTATCAGGGATACAGTGCCATGGGACTTCGCTCACTATCTTGCAGTTATTCACATCAGGGTAAAAATAAACATCAGAGGTAAACACTCCCTCCCAGCAGCTCTGAATTCACACTGCAATAGCATTAGGGCTTGTCTGGAGGCTGTTTTCAATGCTGTAGGTCAGACAAACCAGCTTAATTCTGTGAGAGCTTCCTTTAACACCAAAGCAGATGTGGCTTGACACCTTTGGATGGATGTAGCAGGTTGAGTTGTGATCCAGAGAGAGAGTTCAGCAAGCAAATTCCAACATAAGTTAGGTGTGGGTGACAGCAGGTTGGTTCAGTGGATGCTGGAAATAATTTTGCAGGTGAGAGAAGTGTGTTTCCACTCTACTGATACAATCACATCTACTTTAATTTTATATCTCTTATGGATCTGAATCTGCTGCAAGTCTGGTCCTTGGAATGGCTTGGGATCTCTGCAATAAGGGGAGACATTTCTAATTTTACAGGATGTGATGCAGCAATGTCCAAGTGACAAGAGATTTGCCTTGTAGCCAGTATAGGAGTGAGAATTTACTGTAGTCAGCAGGTACCCAAAGAACACAGAGCCCCAGAAGTCAGCTGTGGGAAGGTAAGTGAGGTATGAAAATACCTCACCTTGATAGAAATGTAATTGTGAAGCAAATCTCAGTATGCAAAGTTGGAGTAGAGAGGAAAGAAATGTCCATGAACCAACAGAACAACTATGACTTCTATGAGAAGTCATAGAATCATTAAAAAGACCTCCAAGACCATCAAGTCTGAGAGGGGAAAAGAGAACACCAAATGAAGAACCAAGAGAGCACCAGGGGAGACACGAGGTGGTGATTTCAGTCAAGCTTTCAGAAGTGAAGCTTTAAATATTTCAAAATGATTATCAACATATTAGGGCTGGGAGATTGATTTAGCCTTATGCTCTTTTGAGAAAAATTATGAAAACTAATAACAAGTCTAAAGTATGGCAAAGCTGCACTGCTTGCTCCAGTCTTAACAGATAAAGCTTAGGGGATTGTGGGAGATTAAAGGCTGATGAAAAGAGCCTTCAGAGTCTGTCAAACATGGAGTTCAGGAGCTGCCTGAGCTCTCTCTTGCTTGAGAGCTGCAGTCACCAAGGAGAATGGGAATTAGAAAGCTCGGGGAATACTGCACTTAGAGAGGAAAACCAGGCTGATCCACAGGGAATTGCCAAGCGGGAAGGGCAGGAGGCACTGGGAGTCCTGCTACATGTGTATGTTTAAAAAAGGGCTTTGTAGAAATCTGGTACATGAAGAAGAGTGAACAGATTTATTTGCTTCTGAGAAGGAAGCTGAGAGACTCTTCCCTGAAGGAATTACAGGAATTATCTTTCTGCCTGGGAAGGTGCCTTCTGTGGCCTGATATATCAATGGCACCTGAGATCTTCAGCAGCTGGTTTTTTTATAACATATCAACAGAAATATTTATGATGTAAGGATTTGTTTTGTTTCGTTTCTCTTACCCATGGATTAAAACAGTGGGTGACATAAAAAGATGAAGAAATATCTGCTGCAAGTTAAACTCTTTATACAGTGGAGCAGAAGTAATATTGAACACTATTTGAGTTCTCCCCTTGCAGATTTTGCGTTGTGTGATTTTCTGGTGTTTTTTTTTTTTTCCTTTCTTAAGACATGTAAAGGAAATTATTCCAAAAGAAATCTTGTAAAAAACATAATCTGTGGTTGTTCAGTGCACTAGTTCTGATCAATGCCAAGTACTTTCTTCCAGTTTTGATATTTTAAGCATTACCGATCTGCATAAAATATTTTTAATGGAATCATTTCAACCTCCAAAAAATTTGAAACATTCTGTTCTGATGAAGTTGAACCTTATTGGGAACATTTCATTTCAGTTCTATTTCTTAGGGAAAAAAAAGAATCACTTAAATTGACATGTTCCTCAAGATAGGTTGATCTCAACAAAATGCCATTTTTTTGTCAGAAAAAAGTATTCCAGCAGAACATTTTTCAACCTGCTCGAGCTCTGAGTTATTGCACATCTATTCACTGACATAAAAGTTAGATCTGTGGTGACATTTGAATAATTTCTTCTAATTTCATCCAACCTTTCTGAGATACTTCAGATGTTTAATGAATGCAGGCAGATAATTTCTTACCCATTTCTCTTAATACTTTTAACCAAGGAAACCCTTTTTCTCTATCCACTCCTTGGTTTTATGTTGTGCTCATGGAGGTCAAATCCTGTTGTTACTGGGATCCCAAACAAGTATTTTTGTTATTTATAGGACTGTATTACTAAGATTCAGCCAAAGTCAGGCCACAATTTGCTTTTTCTTTAAAAGGAATGTTTGGAATCCAGTAAATTCAAAAAGCCAGAGGAAAGGGGCATTGCCATTATATCTATACAAGTGGAAAACTGAGGTACAGAGTGAGACAAAGGGTGTCTCCTAATTTTAGACTATAGAGGATATCTTGGCCAACATCATCCCTCAGATTCTTGCTAAGCAGAGAAACACCTCCAGAGTGTGAATCATTTCACGTATCTCAGTCATGTGTTGTGTGCTGGGGTGATGCTCTGTTTGGAGATCTCTCTTGCACTGCCCTGACTGCAGCAGCAGCTTTGCCAACTCACTTACTCCATAAATTTTGCGTAGCTTATGTTAGACAAAAATGGATCTCAGCTTTTGTGGATAAGCCTAAGGCTTCTCAGAATGTCTGAGGCAGAGCCAGAAACCCGGTGTACATCTCCTGAATTCAGGGCTGATGCTTTAATCATAAGATGGAACTTCCTTTCATAATCCTGACTCTATCTCATTTCAATAATTCAGCATATTTCCTTCAAAGAACAGGAGCAGGGCATCTGCAGAATGCCGAAAAGCAATTATTTAGTTGGACAGACGAATCCTACCAAACACTTCTGCACTCCAGACTTCTGAAACCATGTGAACTTTTGCAAATGCTCCTGAGAGATGCCACAGGGAAGATTTCCTTTTCAGAGGAACGATCTGAGAGTGGAAAGCATTTCACACAAGAGGAAGCAACATATGCCACCACAACCAAGGAATAAATAGGAAAAATAACAGGGGAATAACAAGTTTTTCTTTTGCTGGCAGGACTGTTATTGCCTGAACACAGGAAACACAAGATACCAGACGCATCACCAATAAACCTCTTGTTGTGACAGATTTTCTGACTGGAAAAACCACTTTCATCATATCTGCTTCCTGCATGGGTTTACGTGAGGATCCTACAAGCATGTCCTTACAAGAGCACAGAAATAGATGATAATAAATCTCTCCATTATCCATCCTCTTCTGCTGGGAAAAAAAAAAAAGGACAGATATTCTTGGTGGACTTTGTTTCAGACTATCTAAGATTTACTCCTGTGCACATGGAAGGGTTTCACCACCAGCCTGCAATGTGTTGGAGGAGGGTAAGGGCTGCCTGGCCTGAGCACACCATCGTTGAGTTGTGGACAGGAATAAAAGGAAAATGTGGAACATCTACAAGAGGACAGCACCCCAGGATTCTGCTCACCGTGCACTAAAGGAGAATTGTGACATTTGATCCTTCCTAGGGAACCTTGCACAGCCCATATCTCCCTTCCCTGAACATTTTTTCTGTGAATTCCAGCACCATCTCAAGGATGTGTTTATCACAGACACAGCATGGGGACTGTCCATGGTAGAAAAGAATTTTCAGCCTTGAAAGACAAAACAACCAAAACAAAGGGAACACAGAGGGGAAGAAGGGTTTTCCTGAGTGTCACCTGGGAGAGTGGCCAGTTTGCAAGCCAGCTGTGCCAGGCTCCAGGACTGGTGTGCTCTTCTCCCAGCTGAGCTGTCCTCACTGAGAGGAAAGCACAAGTCCCAACCAAGCCAGGTGTCTGCACTAAGTTCGATGCCCATCGATGAGTTGTGATTTTCCAGCACTGTTCACCTTGATTGCCTCTTGCTGTAATTTTCCTTCCTTTCTCCCAGCTGGTGCCTTGCTTATGTGATAGGTGAAAATATTAAATTAGTTCCCTTTACTGGAAATTATATTCCATTAAACCATTGTCACAGCTACTAAGAGACCTCTCAGCCTCCTGGTAGGCTTTGTTTTAGAAACATCTGACAAATCCTGTGGCACTTTACAGAGTTCAAAGCAAAGGCATCGTAAGCTTGGGCAATTACAGATTAAGTGGTTTAATATTGCAGAGAACAGAGGAGGGAAAAGGACAACGTGTTGGATATCTGGGGCCTTCCCCAGGTTGTACTTTTTGAGGCTCTTTGTGTTTGAGCCATTGTCCCTTGCCTTTTACATCCATCTGCAATATTAAAACACTTAATATGGGCAGTAATTATTCGAGCTGATGATGCTTTTTCTTTGAACTCCTTGCTGGAGTGCCAGAGGATTTGTTAGATATTGCAATGATATGCAGTGGTTTGAGGGACATTACTTTCCCCCCCTATAGAGCACCCGCAAGACAGAACATAATTGGACTACAAACTTTGAACTTGCTGAGGTTTTTCATCTCACTTTTGGTGTGCACAAGTGGCTATTAGATACTTGCCTGGATCATACTTTTCCCATGATAACAGAGAGCAATAATAACATTAATTCTTGGCTGCCATGGGATATTTTTTACATATTGGTCTCAAAGATGTCACAAAGAGTTAGGGGGTAGTATTATTTTGTAGGGGTTGATCTAAAGTTTTAAAGAAGTGGTAATTTTGTTGGAAAAATCTGGGCTAAAAACAGCAACAAAGTTGCACTGAATTGAGTGAATATTTCAGTGAAAATAAAAGGGAAAAGAGGTGGACTGAAATGTTCCGAAGCAAAGAGAAAATGTTCTTTGAGACACACTCAAAATAAAGCACCTCAATGCTCCAAAAGGGTTTTTCTTTGGACAGGCTCAACAACAGACTGAATAAAAGACAAGAATTCTTTTTTCAAGGATTAAGTGTCCTACAAACAGAATGCAAAATTTGATCTAAATTTAAATGAAATTATTTCATAAATTCATTATTTCTCACTCTATAGGTTCTCTCCATTCACTGTTTTTTCCTTTCATCAAATACCTTTAAAAGAAGAAAAAGTAAAAAAAAAGCAAAACAAGCAAACAAAGCCCCAACAACAACAACAAACTAACAACCCCCCCCAAGAAACTAATTTGCTTGACAACGAGCAACTGTTCCTGTGGGAATGTCTCTCACATAACTTTGGATACCTTTCAGCTGTTTTAACAAAGCCAAATACCTTGCAAGAAAGGGTGTTTCAGCTGCACTCATAGTGTCACTGGGCATCACATTAAACAAACATGATTTCCTTACCCTCTTAAGAGACAATACCCAATGTTTTCTGAAGGAATGGAAGTGAAGAATGCTTTCCAATTTAATAAGAAGTCTTGACACAAGAAAAGTTTGTTGTTGGTCCCACATGCATTAATGATTGAAGGAGGAAATTAACTGGTAAAAGTTTATGCAATTTAAGAAAATCTCCTCCAAACTGGGAGCTGTGTGAGAACTTCACTTTTGATCTATGTGAATAAAAACATAAAATCCATGAAGCCATTCTTGTTAATTTATGCTAAGTGCTATGTTGATAGTTGTAGTAAATCTTTACTAGAAAGATCAATGCATAGATAAATAAAGCAGAAAAATAGATAGGAATGGAAAGAGTATTGTTAAGCAACAAGAACTGCTTTAAAGCAAGTCCTGGGCTCATCTATTTTGTCTACTTACGGTTTCTGCTTAAGAGAAGTGCTGGATTAATTCTCTTTCATGTCATGCAGTTCTCTGAGCTCTCTCCTCGCAGATCTCTGGACATCAGTGGTTTTACCTTCAGACTCTTGTGCTCACCTAAGAGCAGATGTTTCTCCTTTGTCCCTGCTTGATTCCAGAAGAGAATGGGAGGAAGAAAGAAAAACATCATCTCCCTTTGGCCCCTGGATGTTTTCTGCTGTTTTCCTTTGTCTGACCACTGCCATCAACCTCTGAAGAGAACTCTGAGGGAGTCCCTGAGAAACTCTCACCTGCAACAAGACCCACACTGTACTTATAGAGGGACTGAAATATATTCAGGTACATTTAAAGAGTCTGGGCAGGGTTCCAGGCCCCAGAGCAAGTGGGTGGTTTTCAGAGAGGTGCAAATTGCTTCACAAAATGACAGTCAACATCCATAATTATTTCAGTAAGAGCTCTCCTAACAGGAATATCCCATGTGTATCTGGTTGTGCTACACTGGGCTGGTGCTTCTCTGTGTTATTTGATGGAAATGTCTCCAAGCTCGAGAAGCTCTACAATACTGAATCCCTTATGGGAAAAACTGAATCCTCCTTGGTTTTGACTGTGTGGTTAGAAGAGAACTGGGCTTTGGACCATGACCTGTGTGCTTTCAGCCTTCCTGATCAGTTCTGGTACTGGACTGAATTGTCCCTTCTTCTTAGCAAGGGCTGCTCCATGGATAACTTTACATGCTTGAGCTGGAATAGGCATGATCCTGTGCTGTCTCCATTACCCAGATCACATGGATGAGAAGCTGAGATACTCCTAAGACTGCAGGAACACTCATACTCTGCCCACATCCATGCTCCAGAGCTGGGTCTGAAGGGTTTCCTGGGGCAGGCTTGGAGGTTTCCTGTGTGGGTGAGAGTGGGCTCAGACTTGTGCTTAACCAGCTGGCTGGACTTACTCTGCTAATTCCAGGGAAAGGATCACTCCTGGACTGTGTCATCTGCTTATTACTGTGAAATCTTATGTGGATCAGTGTTCCTGTGAAATGCACACACAGCAGCTGCTCTGGAGACTTTGATGAGCAGGGGCAGAAAGTGAAAAGCAACAAAGGTCCTCAAAGATCGGGGCAAGAATAGAGTTAAAGGTCTTGATGCCTCAATAACCTCTGTAATGTCTGCAAAACCAACATGTGCAATGTTGGATACAATGTCCTTCCACAATGGCTGTGAAAGCAGAGGACTGAAAGAGCACATTCTTGTTTGCAGGGTCATTCCATAGCCAACGTCAGGCTATTCTTATGCAATGAAAAGACTCTTGTTAATTACTGTGACTTCTTTACAATCAGAGGATGTACACATTTGAACCCCGAAGGGTCCTCTCCAGAGAATAACCTTTATTTGCTTGATTGCTTCTGTTCAGTTAATTCTGCCTAATTACTATTTTCTTCCTATTAGATCCTAATTATATACAGTATTTTCATTATAAAGTGTAATGTTTCCCAGAGAACTATGTCAATTACACAGACAATATTACCGGAGGTCTCATTTACTTCATTAAACCAGAGAGCAGCCTCTCTTCTGATTAAAACTGCAGTTGGAGGTATGGACATAGTAACGTCCTACTCCTGCAGAGTAGCTACAAGAACTGATCAGATGATGATTAAAAAATAAGATTCATATTTTTAAATGCATAAATATGCCCCTCTCTGACTGTTGACAGTTTTTAAATCTTGTTTATTCCATCTGGCTTTGCCAGGGAGTCAATGGTGCACCACCAAAAATTCAGGAATTCTGCTATAAATGAACATTGTGTAAAGCATGAATAAATACTGTGTAAAGAGAGATCAAAAGATTTGAAAATTTACTCTTATTAGAATAACTGTGAGTGAGTGCATAGCAACACAGTGGCAAGGATTGAGTGGAATACAGAAGACCTAACACGTATTCTTCTGTCTCAGAGAAGAACAGCCTGTCTTTGTCTTGAATGGTGCTAGAAAGGTGTTGATATGAAAGGGAATACATTTGGATGCAACATGCAACGAGTGTATGGAAGTCATTGCTACAGAATCTTGGCTAAGCCGACTTATTCGATCCCACAAGGGAATGAAGACTTTCCATTTCCAAGAACAGCAACTTTCTCATTCAACTCAGTAAAAATAACCAGTAACTTAGAATAATTTGAGAGCATTTGTGCTTTCCTGTGTGACACCGGGATGTTCAGTTTCCTTGGAGCCCCAATGTTATCCCTCACCTGTAAAATGAGGGTACCATTACACTCACTGTCTCTTTCTGGTGTCAGATCTAGCACATTAATGACTTAAAATTCACAGACCCTGTTCAGCCCATCACATGATGAAGGAGCCAACTACAGTAAATGAAAAATATCATTCTCATGCAAAGGCTGCAGGTAATAACATCCCATTGTAATTCAGTCTGTGAAACTCCAGTGTAGCTCAGTGTATAATCATATAAGCATCCAGCACACACTCAGCACTTCATAAATAAAAAATAATAGTATTAATAATACAACTGCTGGCATGGTAACTTCCAATAATAACTAGATTTTTAGAAAGTGTTAGAACCAAAATGGGATACCCACCATGCCCTGTGTTTGCCAGGGCTTTATAATCCTTTCAGGAGAGTATCCAGAAACCCCCTTCAGTCACAACCGAAAGGAAGTGTGGGCAGGGCTGGGGTGTGAATTGGCTTCTCAGGTATCCCTGACATGCCATGAGGGACCACACTGAAGAATTTATAGGTCATAGACCTCCAGAAAACATGGACAGAAGAGATCTCAAGAGGTTGCCTGTTCTACTCCCCAGCCTAGACCAGGATCAGCTCAACTCTTGCCATTCCAGATCTTGGTTTAAGCTTGTTCCCAAAAACTTGTGGTGGGGACCAATACAGTTCTCAAGCAACATGTTCCAACACTTTATCTACTGGAATGAAAAAATGGTTTTCTGAAACCTGACATAAATAATACTTCTGTTGCAATTCAGGTCTGGTATTTCTTGCCCTGTATCTTCCCTTTTGTACCTTTTATTCTTTGGAAGGAACCCACCTCCCAATACTCCCTTTATCTTTCCTGCTAAGCAACCCCAAGTCCTTCTCTCTTTCCCCTTTGACTCATTGCTCTGGATTCTCTCCACTTATTCCACCTCTCCCATAAAAGCTGTGCCAAACTCGAACATAGTGCTCCAGCTCAAATCTCACCAATACTCAATCTACTGAAACAACTCATTTGTCACTCAGGTTGTTCCCTGATTTATGTGTTCCTGTATATTCTTTGCCCTTTGCTATAGGATTGTACATTAATATATGTTATAGATCTTTTTTGCTTTCTAAGCACTTGACATTTTCCCCCCTAATTTTCCCTGTTTTGAGATTTAAATCTTATTTTGCTTGAACATAATTTGGTTAGCTGACAAATACAGACATGACTTTTTCAATATTAAGTAAATAAAAAGTGTTGCTGAGGCAATAAAGAGATCTTTAGCAAGTGAACAAGAACTAGAAGATCCCACATATTTCAGCTTCTAGAATATGAAATTATAAAGAAAAGAAAGAGGTAAAAATAAATGGAATTCAGAAAAAAAATATGTTTCTAATATTTATTTCCTGTAAGGATTTTCTTTGTACAGATTTATTTGATTGTTATTCTTCTTCATTGGTTTATTGAGGGAAGTGTAATGCAGCTGGATATTATCTCACTACTATTCAAATTCCTAAATCCATTAGGATCTTTGATTATCCTGGTCCTTTTTTTCACAGTGGTGAACTCATCTCTAAATGACAACAGAGCACTAGAACATTGTGCAGTGAAATACATCCCAACACACTGAATTGTGAGTTCTCATCCAGCCAGAAGAGAAATGGAGAAGATGCACAGGAGCTGTCACAGGGATGGGAATAAGGGATGACTTGGAAGCTCAGAAAAAGGCTTGAACCACAGATCAAGGATTTATGTACCAATCTGAGCTGGGGAGAACTATTTCTAAGTTATTTTTCGGCACAAAGGCAAGAAGACTCAGTGGAACTTGTAGTCTACCACAACCTTCAAGTCAAGTGTGCAAGCAGAAGGTTTGGGTTGCATTTCCAAGCAAAGCATCCCAGGAGCTGGGAATGTCACCTGGGTGGGTGTTTGGGGCCACTCCTGTGAAGTGAACACGTACAGCACAGCCTTTTCAGGGGCTGGCCTTATGCCATCTGAGAGCAAGACACCATGTCTCTTGCTCCAGCTCATTACACAGGTTTATGGAGGCTTTATGGACCATTGCAATGATCTGATGTGGATTTTAAATATGGAACAACATGGGGCACTCTAATGGCTTTATGGCCATCTTCAGCGGGGAAAATCCATGCCCCCTGCCAAAGCACTGTGAGAGCCAGGAGAAATTAGGGGATGCACAGATTGGATCTCTCAGTACCAAGAAACGCTCTGGTGCTCTAGTGGGCACCGGTAGATGCCCACATAACTCTTCCTGCTTATATAACTTGTCCTACTCCTTAAGTATATTAAATAGCAGGCATCCCTGAAGTTCAGGATCTACTTTATCTTCATCAGTTCTACCATTCCTCAGTCAAGGATGCAAACCTTTTCATCAAGAGCTTCTCTCTGCTGCTTCCTTTCTGAGCTCAGAAAACTGCATGGTTGGTCTCCAAGTCTTTGGTGGATGCTCTGCTGGTGGAAAATGAACTCCATGGAAGGGTAAATGGAGATATCAAGGAGCATACGGACAGCCAGATGGAGAGATGTAAACACAGAGAAAAAACTGGATGAAAAATAAGGCTGAAAGATTGTGTGGATGGATGGACAGTGATTCACTAAGGACAGATGGAAATGGAAGCTGTTTGGAAAACAGAATTTCTGTTCAACTGTGACATATTGGAATATGTTTCCATCCAGAATGGGAAAAAAGTCACTACGTTGGCATTTTTTAACCAAATGGGAATGTGGCATGCCTTTCCCCCAGCCCCTGGTTGTTTCAGAAACAAGGACATAATTCAACAATTTCAAAACAATTTTAAAAAAAAATTCCAAAATGCAATATGTAATAAGTACATTTCAGATTTTAAAAAAATGTTAGATAAAAGTACATCATAATTAATATTTAAATCATAGAATGGTTTGGGTGGGAAGGGGCGTTAAAGATCATCTAATTCCAACCCTCCTGCCATGGGCAGGGAGTTTATATTCTCTGTCATATAAAGGCTGACACAAAATAAAGAACTGAAACTAAATGTGCTCATGCATTGGAGAACAATGGCAAATATATTCTGTTCAAAATAAACACAGTTTTGCAAAACATTGTAAACTTCTATGAATTTATATTGTTTTAGAAGCAGAAGTCTTCCATTCCTAATTCTTTACATCTTTGAAATCAAGAAACAGCCTGAAAAGGGCCAGTCAAATATAGAGTAGGTCTTGAAAAGGGCCATCTAATTCCGTTTGTTGCATTCAGTGACAATTCTTATCAGGCTCAGTAGGACCACCTGGGAGTTTCCCCCAAGCTCTCAGTGCCTGATGGAAAACCACAAGCCACATCAGGCTGTCATAGCATGGGGAAGGAAGATTCCAGACCAGATATCACATGCATTTTAGTGCCAGGCTTTCCAGATGATGCTCCTGAAATTCCCTGCACTCCAATTTAATGATTTGCAGAGAGGCCAAGGCAGGCTTCACACGCCAGAAGTTTTTGAAACTTGACTTTTCCTTTTTTCCTACTGAAACACGTCCATGCCATATGAATGGCTGCTTTGCACATAGAAGTCCCCATATAGTAAGTTCTGCTTTCAGCTGCCAAATTGTAAAATGATCAATGAATAATAAACCTCTTCCTGAACTGTGCCCATGTTGTGCTGTTGCAGGTGATGTTGTGCACTCTAACCTTGGGCTGCAGCTCACTTTTTATGGAAAAGAGGCACAAACTCCACCCCAGCCTGCCAAGAAAGCAGCGAAATGACACTTTTCTGCTGTGGAGCTGTTGCTTTGGATCCTTTCTACAGCACATCTAGATTTCTTCTCTTCAGAACAAAACTGTCCAGAGGCACAGCCGGCTGTCCAGCATGAGAAAAGGCAAAGGCAATGCCAATGAAGTGGAGCCATGAGGTGATTGCTGGTGGAGGTCCCGAGACTCCGTGTGCTCCAACAAAGCTGCTGTGCTGTGAGATGGAGCTGCTGGGACATGATAACTTGAGCTCTCCCATGATTTGCTCATTTTTGCAGGAGTTACACTGATTTTTCTTCCACTACCCTTCTTACCTTGGTATAGAAAGAAAAAACTCTTTCTTTTTTTTGAGCCAGAGAGGTGACCCTTTAGAGGATGGATACCTGGGGGATGTGAGGAGTAGACCATGAGATCACATATGAGGAAGGGATCAAGAAATCACCCCTCAGACCAGCTTTCTGTGCATGATGTATCTCTTAAGTTTTCATTCTATATCCTGTGTTTCACAGATCTTCATTTGCCATAGAAAGAAAAAAACTCTGCCTTTTTTTGAGCCATAAAGGCTTTAACCCAGAGAAGCAACCCTTACAGGATGGATACTTGGGGAATAAGGGTGGGATCAAAAACTCACCTCCCAGACCAGCTTTCTATATTTGCAGCACTGACACCAATGCATGATGCATCTCTTAAATTTTCATCCCATGCCCTGTTTTTCATGGATCCTTTGAACGAGGCAGCTCACTGGTGTGATTGCCCAAGGAGGAGGGCAAGACGAGCAAGAAATCAGTGCCTTGACACCGAATTTTGGCTCAGCTTCCTCTCCCCTCCAGAGAGGAGCCTCTGCATAATCTTGCGGTGTCGCAGGACTTGTTGCATATTCTAATTCCCCCTCGCTCCCTGATTTAGTGCTCCAGCTAATGCTTTTGATGTCAGTCTGAGTGAGATAGAAAGCTTTAAAAATTCATAGCTGACCTTTCACTGACACGTTTAGTTTCCGTTAGGTGAGCGCTCCGTGGCACGTCCAGGGGAGGGGAGGGCAGTTTTTAAGCCTGAATTGGCTTTTTCTTAAAACAAGAAAAGACATTTGTGGTGTGGGGGGAGTTGGTGTTTCAGTTCTGTACAGGGGAAGGAAGGGAGATGCGAATGAAAATTAAACCAAGGGAAAGAGGCCTCAAAAGCAAAGGACAGGCTTATGAAAAATATATACCCTCACCAAAGGAAGATGGAATACAAATTGGGTCCCTTTTAAAAATATGTCTTTAAAATAGACGTTTTAAAGGGTGAGAAGGGGGGATAAGGGGGGAAAGAGAAGGGGGAGCAAGAAGGGGGGGAAATGTCTCTTAAATGTGTTCAGTACATTTCTGCAGTCTGCAGAGCTGGGATTGTTTATTAGAAGATAAGATAGTGAAAAATGTATTTTGCAGAAAGAAAATAGTAAAGCTGGTTTCCCAGCAGATAAGAAGCCAAATTTCTATTTTATGCTCAATTGAATGATTCAGTTACATTATCTGGGAGGCAGCAGTGAAATAACACCCTTTGGAAATGAGACTGGGAGGACATGCAGTTCAGAGGAGGCAGCTACAGGCCCATCACCCAGACACCAGGACGCCCAGCTCTGGGACACTGTGCTGGTTCAGCCCCTCATCCCTCTCCAGCTCTGGTCAGACCCAGGCCCCAAGCAGCCTCTGTAGCCTGCACAGCATTCCAGACTGGAAAGATGCAGCATTAGTGCTGGGCTTTTCATGCTATCCAGTGGCACTGAGCATTGATGCTGTGCAAGCAGTGCTGCTTATCCTGGGATGGTTCCCTCCATCCTTGTCACACCACAGTCCACCCCAGACCGTGGTTCATTTGAACAGAAAGGAGATCCATGTGGATCAGCTGCTGTCCATGTCTCTGAAGGGTCTGGAGTGACAGCAGGGTTGTGGTGTTTTTCCCTCTCCATCACCTTTGTATGTCTCCAGTCTCATATCCACCGAGGCAGCTGCTGTCTTTGGTGAGACAACTAATGTGGCATGTGCCAGGACCTGTGTTTTTGCAATTTTACAATGAGTTTGGCAGTTTGGGATTTTCCTTACAGCTACAGCTTCAGGAAAAAGGAAAGAGGAAAAAGGAGAAGGGAAAAAGAAATAGGAACTTACTTACCCTTTTAGCTGTGATGGACAGCCTGGTTTTACAGAATGAGCACCCTGTATAGTTTCAAAATTCAGGGGAAAAAATATTGTTATTTTAGAATAAAAACTTCACCAAGTAAGCACAAAATCCATTCCCATGACTTTTTACCCCAGGATTCTTAGATGATGGACTCTCCATTTTTGACTGCTCAAGGTTGGCAGTATTATTTGCTGTGTTGCTTAGGAGGCTTGACTTCTTGTTTTTTGCTTTTTCTTTCCCTTAATACAAATGTCATTCCTTCTTAAACCTTATGGCTCCCTCTGCAAATGAAGAAACAAATGAAGCATGTGGCACATTAGTGCCAATCTTTTCGTTGCACTGAAGGTTCTGGCTCACAACAATGGTCGTTGTGTCCTTGATAAGTCCATTTTTTATTTACTGAGCCATTGAATTTATGATTCATTATTTGTATGGACCTTTCTCCACTGATCACACAAAGAGCAATCCACTGTTAAAGGACACAGCAGCTTTCTGCAGTTTTAACACAGTCTTTGTCATGGCCAATCATGGCCACTAAGAGAAGCTGCATCAGACTTGGAGTTGGAGTATGGTTCGGGTGTTAATTGTAGAGTTTAGGGGATTTAAAATTGAACTCCTGCATTAGGAGTCGTGCAGGGGAGTGTTTTTCTGCAGGTGTACAAGGTGTGGTGATGGCCATGTCCAGGATGTGGACAGTGAGGGAGGTGGCACCAGGCTGGTCCTTTTCAACCCGATGTTATTTTTAGTGGGCAGTTCAGATGACTAATGCTTGCAGCTCAGCTCCAGGAGGCAGATATATCACATTAATTGGCTTGAGCTGGTCCCTTAAACAGTGGCATGATTTGGAAAGGTAGGAACTGAATTCCACGGAGAAAAGGGACTATTTTATTGAGCAGAAGGTCTGTATCATTGCAGAGGCACAGTCTGCCAGAAATAAGATGGTGATTTAAAGAATGAACCCGAGAAAATATTCCTTCTTGACCACCACAGATTTGAATATGCCTTGAGGGACTGTATTTGATTAACTGTATAAAATTATGGTTTATTATATGATGTTATCGTTCTGATGAAGACTGAATTGCCACTGCAGTCGGTTGACGTTGATTAGACACATGAAAAAGAAAGTCTTTGCTCCAGCCTTAACTTCATGAAAGACAGAAAAGAAGATCTGCAAGTCCACAGAGCTGCTTGGTGGGGACTGAAACCTAATTTCTATACTCCCAATCACAACACTTACTGAAACTTCCTTGTCATTTTCAGCACTGAGTTTCCTTTCAGCAACACTCCTATGTATCAGTTTGATCCATGATTTTGACAACAACATGTCAAAACAAGTCCTTCTGAACAGGTCTGAGGGAATTTTCGTTTCTACTTTTAGGATCTATTTCAATAGCACCGAACTTTCCATTTCCACGTTGTACTTTTTCATTACAGCGTAACATACACTGGTGAGCTGATAAAGTTCTGTGGAGACATGCAAGACATTTTAATCTTGCTTAATGGTTTAATCTTTTCCATATGAAACTCTGGAAGGGTTATTTTTTTGTGTGTGTGAAAAGTTTAAAATATTTTGACTTCCAGCCCAACAGGGAGGCTGAGTGCTGACATGCTGCACTGCCAATTTTCCTTTTTTAAGGGCACATGTTGATAGCAAAGGTACCTTGATGGGTTTTCTGTCACTGTCATTACTTTCCTGTCACTGTTAAAAAGCTAGAAATAAATATTTACCTTTTATTCTCCCAAATCTAGCAATGAAATTTTAAGCCTTGACCCCTTGCTGACAGAATTTTCAGCAGCAATTCCAAAACAAGAGAATATTTAGAAAAAGGAGATCTCCCAAGGGGAGGAGAGATTGAGAATGAGGGGGATTATTTATGGCTTGCTCCCTGCTGTGGATGAGACAGAGCTCCAGTGCCCAGCCACTCAGTAATTGTGAAAGTGCTGGCCTTGCTCCTTGGGAAACCAGGAGAGGGTTGGAGGAGATCAGGAGACCACACTTTCTTTACAGGACACCTCTGCAGAGTTTTTTCTTAGTACAATAAAATCTTTGACCATCACTGGGACTCCAGAGTGTTACCAACATAAAATAAATAAGCCATATTTTGAGTCTGTTAAGGTTTTGTGTTGTTTTTTTCTACCTCTAGGGTAAAGGCCAGGCTGGCTTCTTAGGGGACCAGCGCTGTCACATGCTGTAAAAAATAATTGACAAATACTTCTGTGAACAACCATCACAAGCTCCCTTCATTAAGTTTTGTGGTTCAGTCTCAGTGTGAAACCGCTGGAAAATCTTTAAAGTCTGGGTTTAGGTTTTCAAAAGGCTGCACTTGAGTTAAAATCCTGCCCTTCCTGAGGGGGTTTGGTCCATCTATCCACATGTTTGGAGAAGCACAGTCTCAGAAGAGGTGCAGAGGTTACTGAATACAGGCCCCCTGCTCCCACATGCAGAGGGGGACGTGGGGACACAGGTACATGTAAAACTGCTGCTGGCAGAGGATGCTGAGCTGGTGGGGAAGATGGTTTGATCCCAAGGGCTTCTGAGGGCTCAGACTGTTAAAAAAACAACCTACTTGACTACCCTGGGAAGGTACATGCAAGCAGTTCTCAGGTTTTTTTCCTAAATGCATGATTTCCATTGACCTGTGTGAAACCAAAGCTCTTTTGGTTTATTTACTGTCTTTAGTTATGAGTGAAAGTCTCTGACATCTGATGGATACTCAGGAGTACAGAGTCCTGTGAAGGCAAAATAGATTTTCTGTCCTATAAAAAAGCTGGATATTTTGATATCTGTTTTTCTCAAAAACTAAAACAATAACAGTAAAAGCGTATCTTTCAATAGAATGAAAAGTTCCTGGACATTGTGGCTGACAAATATCATTGTGTGTTTAATTTTGCCTCAACACAGCAGCTCTCAAGGTGTTGAAGTGCATGTGGGAAGTTGAGCTGAGCCTTCCCCTTCCCAGGTGCATCTGCAAAGGCTCTGATGGGTGAGATGTAAAAAGGTAGTTTATTCCTGGGGGCCCTTAAGTGACTTCTCTGGTCAAAGACTGATTGTTGGGGGTGGCAGTGAGGGAAGCAGACCATGCAAACCTTCTACTTCCTTCTGTGAGGAACCACAAAACACCACTGACTGCAGCCATCAGCCCTCTGCCTCTGAGCACAGCTAAATTTACAAACTCCTCCAACCAAACAGGCACAGTAGGAGTTAATGGAAAGTTGAGAATAAAGCCATTTTTCTTAGCATTTTGAATTGTTTTGTTAATCAGTAAAAGAAATGTCATTTCTCCAGGCCTGAAAGGACTAAAGTACAAGCCTATGAGATGATTACATTGGATATGAGCTAAAGTAGCTTTCCAAGAGATAAAAAATGTCTGGCTGACTAATAACTGTGAGACAAAAACAACAACAAAAAAGGGGGGGAAAGAAAGAAAGATGTAATGCAGTGAGAGCCACAGAGGTCTGCTGTGGGAGCATTTTAACATGCACACAGCCTCCCCCACCACACACACACGACCATCTCTCTAATGTGTCTGTTGCTCTCACTTGCTTTGTGAAAATACTGCCATGGAAGTGGGAGAGTTTATTTATAGAGAGAGCACAGGAAAACAAATGTTTCCTTCCCTGAACTCTAACCTCTCCCGATATTAATGTGTGTGATAAATTTGTTGGCTAAAGGCAGGAGATAAACGAAGTGCATTTAGGCACCAAATTGCATTCCTTGCTATCCCTCAGCCGGGAGAGCGAGGGAAATGCCAGTGCCTGTTCTTTCCATGGGCACTGCACCTCGAGTCTTAGGAGCAATACCAGTGACTAATAACACCAGCAAGCAGGTATTTTATTCCCCCAATGCCGGCAGAAAAGGAGCCTGAATTGCCTTCAGCAAAGATGCCTGGAGCTGGGTTTTCCCTGTGCAGGCTGGTCTGTATCCTGGAGCCCTGTCCTGTCACATTCCACATGCTCCTCCCGCCTCGATGGGGTTTCAGGCTCTGCCTGTGACAGTCACTTTGGAACGAGTCAAGCAGCATTTGCCAGGTAATTTATTCAGCTGATGTTATAGGATTTTCAGGGCATTATTGGCTAATTTTCTCCTCCCTATTCCTCCATTACATACCCTGTTTATAGAACTGCCGAAACTAGGAGTAATCCCTGTGTTTCTAAGCCAGGAAGTCAGAAAGAACTAAGAAAGAAGAGCTTTCTTATTCCTATTTCTCATTGCAGTGCCCAAAAGGAAGGCACAAGTGGGTTTCCTGGAAGTCTGATTTGCCCCTTTCTGCTCAGTGCTGGCCACAAAGGGTTGGGCAGAGCAAACAAAACCAAGCCTTTCCCATCCTCCAGTGAGTTTTACCACTCTGGATTTGCTCTCATAATGTACCTGGAATGGATTGGGGTGGAGGAGAAGTCTCTTTGGCAGAACTTCCATATGGTGACAGACCACAAACCCAGATTTTCCCGTGTGTCTTCTGTGAGTTCTTCCTCTCTCTGTCCACACTCACAGTGTGAGTTCAGAGGAAGGCAAGTGAAGACAGCCTGGGCTCCCAACCTGCTGCCTTCAGCCAGCTGGTGTGAATGGATGAAATCATTGCAGCTGAGCTTCTGCACAGCCATTCCTTCTCCCCACCAACAAGACCATTCATCGACTTCTAATTTTATCTTATTTCTTCCAACTGACTTGGTAGTGAAGCGGAGTTTAATGAGGGAAGATCTAACTGTCTGAGACTGACGACTTCAGTGATGTTAATGCATCCTATGCAACTTATGCATAAAATAGACCACTTCTCAAGGTCACTGTATATTTGCTTTGGTGCAGCAACAACAGTATCAATCTTCCTTCTAAACCCAGCAGATTAGATAGAGCCAAGTAAGTATTTAGAATTTAACTTGGAAATACGAAAAGGACACGTTCTCTCCAGGTACTCAAATGATTCTTTTAAATTAGCAGATGATTTAGTGACATTAACCTTGAAAGGCCCCAAATCTATCCAGCAAATCTAAAAGGAATGGAACCGATTTCTCTGGATTGGCGAGGTATAAAATTACATCGTCAGTGTATAATGGCTGAAACTCTCTTATTGATGATTAACCACATTTATTAACAGCAAGCTATAATCCCAAGATGTTATTTGTACAATGACTGAGATGTAATACAGTGCTTTCCAAAGGACCAGATCATGAAATGCACCAAAGGTCACCATGAAACCCTGTAGAAATTAGAACATCAGTCTTGGAAAAAATCTATAGTTGGGCCTGTTGGCCCTTCTGTCTAGTGCAAAACAATTGTGACAGGTTGAAGTTTGTTTTTGATTTCAACACCAGATCTCAAGTTCAGACCCAGCCTTACCTGTGCCAGAGATTTTAGCACTGCTAATTCTGATATAAACTCCTGGGCTGGGAAGAGCAGCTTTGATGAGCCTTGGCTTCAGATCCTAAGGTGGTAGAGGAGAGGAGGCTCCAAAGCTTCTGGCAACAACACCTGCTTATTCAGGTGAAGTTTATTTAGTTGCACATTTTGCTGAGGATGCTTTGCAGAGCTCAGTAGGTCAGTAGAGATGGAATAATAAAAATATCCTTTTGTAGGTCTGTATTCTGCCTCCTTCCTGCTCCCAAAGTATATGATGTTAAAATCTGAGCAACTAAGTTTCCTTGGAAGTAAAAGGTCTGACCCGTGGGGAGTTACCTTAAGGTCCACTAAGTAAGTAGTTTCTCCCCAGATTTACTTTGTGCTGGAAAACAGACATAAGTAATGGCAAATAGTAGAAGTTCCACTGACTTAAGATACATTAAAAGCAATAAAAGACATTTCTAATACAAATTAACTTCTAGCAAAAATGAATTAGGTTGTTCTGGAACATAATGTGGGCAAGCCCAGCTGCCAGAGCTGTTAATTATATTATGTTTTAAAGAATATGAACTGTTTGCAGTTGTGAATGGTGAAGTGCTTCTACTCCAAGTGGAGTTTCATGATGGATTAATTTTCAGGCAGAACAGTTCCCATTCCTGCTGTCAAGACCAGCTAAGCATGGACTGAACACCAAGAATGCCCACAAATATCTCCATGGACTAGCAATAGGAGTCCAGCCTCTTGACAAAGTTTTGATGCAGGCAACTTTGTTTTCATCCGTTTAAATTCTCTTCCCACTTCAAATTAAACTCAGGACTCCTCACTTATCCCCATGTTCACCCTTGCAAAACATTGCTGTATTTTGGTCAATAACTGACATGTTCCATCTCAAGGGTAGTGGTATTTTGGTGTTATGGTGTCTGTCCTTATGTGTGTTGTCTATAAATCACTCTTGCAGCTCTTAGAACTGAAAATTATCTCTGAATGTAAAGACAAAATTCCCAGTAAAACATTAGGATGTCCAGCTCACCCACCTAGAGAACATACACAATATTCAAAACTAAATCTCACTTTCCACTCCCTGTCCCTTGCATGAAATTACTGAGGCAGAGAGGGGACAATTTGTCCTGAATTTTAAATAACATTCCATTTCCAAATGCTGGGGTTAGCAGTGGCAGCTAAAAGCTCTGCTTTGGTTTTCTGAGCTGAGGAGGAAATGCAGTTCAACCTACAAAATGCTAAAAAAATACTAAAAAAAATTAAATAAACCTAGTACTGAACTATTCTCTTGAAAATCTTTTGAAAAGGGCAGAGTATTGGAATTTGAGACAACAGGAAGAAAAATGATCTTAGTTTGGAAAGTCTCCTTGCATTCTAATGAGAGAGGCTATTCTTGGGAAAATAGGCACCTTTCTTCCACTCCTGCAGCAGAGGGAGGAATGTCAGGGACAGACATCAAACTCCTCCTGACTTCTTCATGTTGGACAGACCAAAATTATAACCATTGACAGTAGTTAATGTGAGCCTCTGAAAGGAGCCAGGTCCATAAAAGGAGTCTATTAGGGCTGAAAGTAGTTTTCCACTTTCAAAAATGTTGTGGAGAGCTTGAAATGCTTTCCTCTCTTGAATTAAGACAAGACTCTGACATCTCTGAAACCTTTGCAAACCTATAATCTGAAGAAACATTTCACATTGGAAAATTGAAAAGTGTTTTCGTCTGGTATTTGAACAGCTCCCTCCTCTCCATAATTAAATAGCTAAAAGGTAGCATAGCTCTTTGTTTATTTTAAAATCATGACATTAATAATTTTGCACTAATTTAAAAATGGAAAGTCATCTTGAACTGGAAAATTGGCATTTTTCAAAGAAAATGTCAGAACAAAATGTTTTGACAACTCTCAAACTTAGAAAAGATGGAGTTGAGGAACAAGTCAAAACCATTCACCAGCTTGTAAAGCTTCGCCATCCTCAGGAGTAATGGTTTGGGGAAAAAAGAGCAGCCTGTTCTAGAGCTGGCTGTCACTTCTGTGTGTTGTACAGGTACACCCAGGCCTTCTAGTGCAGGGCTGATCTGAGGACCTCCTTCCACTCATTGAAGGTATCTGCAAGAGCATCTTCGTCACACCTTCCTTGTGACTGCCTGTACTCAGCTCTGGATGAATCAGACTCAAAAATGTTTCCAGAAAAGAATTCCCCCCTGCCACAAATGAGCACTTTTTCCATTCATTTCTCAAATTAGGTCTGATGTTCTGTCACCTTGGGTAAGAGCTGCCTGTGCCCCTCCCAGCTCAGAGCTGTTGTTCCTCCTCATAAACCTTCTGAAAGCCCTAATTTTCATTCTTTTAGGAGGTCACCGCTGGAGAGATGCAAGGACTGGAGATGGGAAGATTTCCTCCTCCTTGGAGCAACGATGTCTAGTTAAGCTGGACTTTGGCCACAAGGCTGAGAAGATCAGCAATCTTCATGAAGGTTTGGAGATGAACATTTGGATTCTGGTTTGCTTTTGATCTTTCCCACACCACCCCAGTTCTTCCTTGCCCTTTCTCCCCACCCTGCCTGTTCTTACAGAAAGATTTCTCGTGCAAAGTCGTGTTTGTCTCCCTGTAGATGAGTCGGAGAGGCAGATAAGGAGGGTTGGATGACAGAGGGAGGCTGCAAATGAGCTCCCATTAGCTCTGGCTGTATATCTGGTGGAGGGGCTGGTAAACAGTTCGCACTTATCTCTCTGCTCAGCATTTAGCTGATTTCCATAATGAGCTCCATTGAACTGAGAGGCCTCGAGGTGTCCCAAGGCTGTTGAGACGCAATGTGTTCTCTAAATCTGATTTATGTAAAGGTGAAGGCAATTGTGTTAACAAAGGAGAGGAACACGATCAACATGTAGCCTGCAAAGGCTGGGCAGAGTCTGTGCCTGGCTCTCTCTGAGCGGGATCTGACAGCAGCCAGGGAGGCACTGAGATGCAGCCTTGGAAAACACAGCCAGGAGGAAGACGTATGGCGTTTATTTATTATTATCTTTTTTTTTTTTATCCTCCCCCTCTCTCCACCTTCAAAAGAGAGAAAAGCTGCAGCTCTGAGGTTTGCAGAAACCACCCTAGAGGGAGCAGAGGTGAGTGTGCCCACTGATTGCAGGGTCCTGCTGAGCCCCAGTGCTGGTGCTCAGGTGCACCCTCAGCCCTATCTCAGCCTGGCAGGTTCCTCTGCAGAAACCTCACTTCGGGCCCGAGCACAATCTCAATTCTTCCTGCTCATTCAGGCACAAAATCCTGCAAACTCCAGCAGTGCCCTTTGTGGTTTGGAGTCTATCTGTCACAACCATGAACAAAGAAAGGAAAATTCATACAGGTTTTCACAAAATCACTTTTTTCTTCGCATCATCTCTGAGGGCCCCTATTTCCATCCAGTGCCTCTGGACTCCGTGTTTACAATCAGAGGAGCTTTCCAAGGTCATGTCCATCAGCAATTACCTGGAGGCAGCTCTGAGGCAGGTGGACCTTGGCAGCTTCTGGCCACAATTTACAGACAACTATTAGAACTATAAAATAATTTCACGAGGGAGAAAGTGGAAATCTGGTCATGTGACTGAATAGAAATTAAGACTCTTGGAAAAGAAAAAAATCACAGGAAAGAGATGCTATCATTGGGAATAATTCTACTTGGGTTGTAATGGGAACTGCATGACTCAGTGGAGCTTTTGCATGGCTGGATGCTTCAAGCAAGGATAATCATAAAGAGAGATGAGTAGAACACGAAGTAAAAAGGATCGAATACATATTTTGCTCATGGTAAATTAAGAGAAGATTGTAGGAGTGGAAATTCAGACAAGGCAAATGCAATGGAATATCATCACAACAGAACTAGCCATCTGCGTCTGCTTTAATCCCTGCTCACAGGGTGGGGATGACAATGTGAGCGTGGCTGTCTCTCAAGGAGCAGAGAGGTGCTTTTCTGCCAGTTTGCATTTAATTGTGTATTTTGCAATTTCTTCCACCAGCTAGTCTGCTAACCTTGGTTTCATATGCAACAAACACTAACCATATAAACAACACGTCTGTCCCAAACCCTTATTATAATTCCCAGAACCACTCGCAGGCTTTGTGAAACCCATTATTATAATTATAATCAAGAATCACAGGACACTGTGATTTGTGCCAAAAATACATATACACTGAATTGTTTGTACAGGCTACAGATAGAGAGAGTGAGAGAAAGGAGGGGGAGAGAGAGATGCAGCTTCAGTGCTGATAAATTCAGGCACCCTATTTAGGTTTTCCTCTTTCGTTTTCCAATTTAACTTGCAGCTGCTGAAATCTGGGCTAATATTTGCTTTGTTCTCTGTGATCTTTATCCTCAAACTAGGGTTTATTCCCCTCTTCCCCAGCTCCAGCAGCTTTCAGGAAGAAGACAGGTCTGCTGGCAAGGTGCAGCTCTCAGCACCTTTCACTCCCAGCAGAGGTAAGGAAAATCCCTTCTGGAAACTGCTGCCACAGTACTTAGCAGATGCAAAATGCAGGCAAACCATAGAAAATGCAAATGCAACGTGGATCATAGTTTTATTAGGCTTTTGCACACAGTTGCTCTCTCTTGAAACACTTTGCAATCAAAAGACCGTGGAGTGGACTATTTTGAGCCCTGATTCTTCATGCTAAGAGGTGATGCTGATTAGGTTGCACCAGCACAAGGCACTGATATCAATATTCTTTCAGAGGGTGTTCTCAGGGAAGCATGAGGCCTCATTCTGTGCTTATATCAGCATACTTAGGGAGTAACATCAGCGGGGTCAAGCAGCTGCCTGGACATCGTGACAGATATGATGTTTTTGGGTCTGTGCTTTGAACAAACAGCTCTTCAGTGTCGCTTTTATAAATGGAAGTATGCTTAAGTGTGTGTATGTCTATGTATACACTGGATTATATCTATATGAGCATCAGAATGTGCATAAAGAAGATGGTGAAACAGAGAAGTGTGCCACGTATAATTCTTGCTTATAATGCCTCCCCTCTGCCTGCCTGAGAGGCACCTCAGTGCAAACTTCTTTTCTAGAACAGAAAATCTAATGCCCAGTATATTGTTTTCAGCCCAGAAATTGAGAGCATTCCTGTTGGAGTCAGGAATGGAGGTACCAGGGGCTTTGCATTCCTGTTGCTTTGCATGTCCTCTGATTTGCTCATAGAACACGAGGACTCCTGCACTTCACATTAAATAAAGGCATCTGTTTTCCAGTACCAACAAAGCAGGCAGTGTGTGCAGTTATTTGTTTCCTTAAGATGATTACTCTAGATAGCTCAGCTCAGAAGCCCATTTACACCCAAGGGTGGCTCAAAAGACACGGCAGAGGACAAAAAGTAGGACAAAGCAGTCTGAGATCCCTGGGTAGAGTAAATCACGTCAGAGTTTTACATTTCTTCAAGTCTCCAAATTATCACAGAAGTCCATTGGCTGGATGCTCCTCTCAGTACACACAGACAGAGCTTAAAGGAGTCAGGCTGAGTTACACCAGCTGAGGATTTGGCCCTTTCTGTTTGATGGTCACAGCCAACTCAACTCACACACACAGAAATATCTCCCAGGCTGAAGCTGAGCCAAGATGACCATAGAGGTCATGAATCTTTTAGAATTATTAACTTGTATTAGTATAATAATCCTTTTTACGACACCATAAAATTACATGGTGCCTTTCAGGATGTCGATAAACTGCATTCCCAGTGCTGATGGGCCACCTCTCTCACAAAATGCACTGGATTGCCTGTCTGCAAACCCCTGCTCTTCAACCTCACTGCCCTGGGACCTCACCCATTGATCAAACCTTCTGTGGGAGGAGTCCTGTCACCTCATATCCTTGAACCTCTTCTGCACACTTCCATCAGAAAGACCTCCAGGGACTTGGGAAAAAATCATATATTCTTCTCCGGTTTTAATAGTCTAAATGTGGAAAAAATTTGCATTTCCTTTGTTGCACCTTTGGGCTATAGCTGCTGCTTCTCTGTTCTGCAGGGATATGTGGGGTGCAGTGGGAGGATGGAAGTGGGCTTGTTCTGGAAAACTAGGACAGAGGAAGTTTTTGCACTCAGTGTTCCCAGGAGGTGACTAGATGATCTCAGGGATGCTGCAGGAAATTAGTATTGGAATAATCATACTAACATTACAAAAATGGTGAGATTTTCTGAGCTCCCAAGTGCCAGTGACCACAGGGAGGACTGCAGCAGGATGGAAGGTCTCTTGAGGAGGACAAATAATGTTGCAGCAGAGAATCATCTTGCTGGACAAGCACAAAATACAGCTCCTAGGCTCCTTCCCACATACCAAGCCCTGGATGCCTCTAGAAATAACACCCTGGCAATTCTTTCCCTAGTAATAGGAGGTGGTGATAGATGGCACAGAACAGAGTGTTTGATTAAAAATGACTAATCAATCCATTAAAGATCAAACATTAATCTGCAAAGGCATTGAAGTTTTCAGAGACCAAACCAGCCTATTTTTGCTGCTCATGTAAACTGTGTGAATAGAAGGAACCTCCTGCTGTGCGATCCTGCTGAGTCAGCGACTCCGTGTCAGGAGATGTGTTACAGTCTGCTGAGAAATCCAGGCTAAAACCCGTTGGTTCCTTCAGTTGTTCTTGGAAGTATTTTAATCCACAGTAATTACTTGAACATTCATTGACTTCTGGAAGAGGAATTCCTCTTTATGGAGACTGCTTTTTTTTTTTTGAGATTTTTTTTTTATTGAAAGCCAAAAATTGTGATTTGTGATGCAGAGAAGGAACGAACAAAAATTTTAAATTGCTACTTATGCACCTCCAGTCTTTATTTCTCTCCCCAAAAACACTGCCTTGCTTCTGAAAATGATTAAAAGATACACAGCTTTGATTTGTTTTTTATCCTCTTTCCACCTACTCTCCTGATACAAATGGTTTTGAGCAATATTACTCCAGACAGCAGATGTTACTTGTTTCAGCTAAAATAAAATAATCCAGTGTTTTAGAAAAAAACCCAAAGAAAACAAACAACTCAGTTTGACCAGGAATGCTGCTAAAGTAATAACAATGATCCCACTCTTGACTTATATATATACACTTAGAGTCATTGCCACTGACACATACAGAACACAAAAATCTCCAGTTCTGGCTGATACCAAAGTGAAATAAAAGGGAGTTGCATTGACTTGGAGTTTCTACCAACAGCAGAAAAGAATAAAAAAAATCAGCACGTGGTTAATGAAGATGAATAGATGCAGAGAAAATGGAATTTTCATGTTTCCAGGGGATTTAAAACAACAGTGAGTAAAATCTTCCTAATAACATAATTTAAAAAAATAGCATGTGGATGTGAAATTAATCTGGGCTGCCACTGCATTGATTGCAGCTGGCTTCGGGCTGGGGATTTTCTTCAGGGAGAAGAAAGGATCATCAGCACCAGAAAGTTACCCTGAAAAATCTGTGTTTGTGTTGGTACAGGGCAAAAACAACAGCCCTGGGTGAGCTCTGCTCCCACTGCCCACTCAGGGCATGATGTGCTGTCCTGCAGTGGACACCAGGGGACACCGGGGACTGTGGGTCCAAAGGACTCCCCGGACCACAAGACATCCATGAGATACCTGAGCAGCCCAGATTTTAAACTGTACAAAGGGATCTCTAAATCCTCTACTTTGTGTATTCTGCTTTCACCAAACATATGTATGTGACAGTGGGAAAGAGGAGATGAGGATATCTGGAGACTGCCTTCCCTATGAGCGTCTGCAGGGATACTGCAGATAATTTCTGCAGGAGAGCTGCTTGGGTTCTGCCCTGAGCTTGAATTGGCTTGCTGGGCAAAAATGAAGAAATAACTTCAACTTGCATAGCTATAAAATTGGGTAGTAGACACCCACCACCACTTTTTGACAAATACATCTTCTGGAGTTTTTTTATCAACTGGATAATCTTAGTTCTACAGAGAAGTGAAGCCATTCTGATGGACAAAAGAGAGCAGTGTCTTTGTTGCAGAAATTTGGGAACCAAACCCTCTGCTCCTTGCCAAGCTGCACAAATCCAACTCTTGAGCTCAGCAGCACGTAGTGTCTCACTGAGCAAGGGGAGGAAGCTGGAGAATGCAGTGTTTGGCCATGGTTTGAGCCAGTTTCTGGCAGCAGCGAGTCCCCTGAAGCGCCTTTCCATCTTCCTGAAGGATTGGCTGAGCAAAAGCAGTGCTCGGTGTTGCCTGACACAGCGAGTCACATAAGGTCAGGCTCACAAGATATATGGCAGTGTGTGTGTGTGGGGTTGAGCCTCCACAGCGTTATGGCACAGGGAACCATTCTTCCATTACACGGAGATCTATAAGGAATCGCTGCCATTAACGGACTCCATTAAATGCAATACATGTGGGAAAAATTGCAGTTTGATTTAGTTTAGCAATGTGGAGATATTGGCAAGATAATCACATAAAAGTGACACCTTTTATAGCCAAGCTCTTTGATTTTATGTCAGTGAGTTTCAATTTCTCACATTTTTATGTTCACATACAGGTCCTTGTTCTAATGTATGCATTAGCTGGCGTAAAGGTTAAATAGATTGTTTTAGCATTTTGGGATACAGATTGTGGATATGCACAAATCTTCAATGAGCTGGGTGAATTATTTTGGGTAGGCAGGAACTGTGAGAAGGGAGCGGGAATTATTCCTCAGACTTGGTCCCATGAGAAAAAAATCCCCCAAAACCAAGGAACAATGAGAAAAGAACTTATTCTATATATGTAATGTGATTTGAAAAGCAGATCTGCAGGCTTCCCAAGAACTGTCAGAAGGAACAGATGGTGTGGGTCACCCTGCTTCATGAAACGCTCCGAATCTGAATATTTATTTTTAAACACAAAAAAATATCTCTTCCTCGTGAGGCAGATTGTGATCTCCCTTACATCAGCAAAACTGTCTGGAGCTGGGATTGGCACTGGATTGATACTGAGAGTCACAGAGGGCTGGAGAAGCTGAGGCCATAACCTGTCCCCCATGGAGAAAGTCAGTCTCAAGGTCTGGTTCCATGGTTAGGCATCTGAGACTAAACTTCTGTCTTGTGGCAGTCACTTTAAACACAGAATATTTTTGTTATAAAAACTCCCAGTTGTGAAGGTGCTCAGCGTAGGTGCTGAGTCTCCTGTAGAAATTACAGGTAAATCAGGAATAATGTCATTGGTGTGACCTTTAAAAGCATTTCACACTTCCCTGGGGTGGGAGGCAGCCAACAGGAGCTCCCTGCCATAGGCCCAGCTGATACCGACCATTCCTTACCATCACATTTAGCCTGGGTCAAACAGACACCCCAGGGAAGTCATATTTCAATATCCCTCAAAGCACCTTGGTGCATTTAAACCCTTGATTCATCTTTTCTCTCTCTGTCCTTTGTCTCTGTTCTGCAAACCCTCCTCCCCACGTCCCTGCTACTTTACTAAGAAGTCTTTGAAAGACAAATATTGCGAGTCTGCATTCTAAGAGAGAATTTCTCTCTCTCTCTCTTATTTTCTCCTCTTTTTTGCTATGTCTGAAAATCTTTTGCCTCTATCAGTCCCTGAATCTGGATAGATTACTCTTCAACTCATGAGGGAATTCAAGTTGTCTTTAAATCTTTCTCTTCCCCCCACTTCACATACTCCCAACACCTCTTTGTCTTTTCATTTCACCTCATTTAAATATTCAGCCCAATTTCAAGGCTTAATAATGATGAATAATTTTGAGATTAGGATTTAATAAGAATGTTAAGGAAAGATTTGTCATTCCAATGGCTGTAGGTCTTGGCTGAAATTGAATTGGCATCCAGCCCCTGGGCATGCACCGAGTGAAGTGGTTTGCTGGCTCCCAGTATGGTTTCCTCTGGAAGAGCAGGGAAGGTTTTCTGCATTCATCCCTGATCATATGAGGATGGCTTCCTAATTGTCCCTTCACAGTCCACTTCCTGGAATAAAGGTAATTTGACTCAAGCCTGGGAGCTCCACACAGATTGAGGTCTTTTTAGGTACTAAGTCTTAGCTGCCTTCATTAGAACATTTCACATCCAGGTAAGACTCAAACAACCAAATCAATGCTTTTCTAGGGTCTAAATTCCCATTCAGGAACTGAGATGAATTGCAGTGTCAAAGCCTAAATCTATAACTAAGTCTCAGGCTGAACTTCAGCAAGACTGAGTCGAATATTACACTCTGGCCTTTGTGGAGGTGCAGCTGTCAGTTCAAAGCTCAAGGAGGAAATGTGTGATGGGCACTCTAAATTCCATTATTGCTTTACAGGCAGCTACTAATGCTATTAACTACATGCAGGAGGAGCTGAGTATCTCTTCTGGGAGCTGCTGTTTTGCTGCAAGTGGCCATGGTGAGCTAAGGAAAACGCCTCTGGACCTGCAAGCCCAGGAGTAACCTGATGCCCAAGCAGAATACACTGAGACTTGAGAACCCCCAGTGTGTTGTGTCTACTCTACATGGCAATGTGGAGAGTGGTGCTGAGGGAAGGGGAGGATGCCAAAATTGCTCTAAGAAACTGCTTCCAAGCTGAGCTAATCTTCTATTATACTATGCCCTTAATGGAAAAGTCAGGCTGCAGGAAGTAAATTGATCTAAAACACAGTTTGTTGCACGTAACCGTAGCAAGTCTCCTGAGACATACCTCACACACCCCCCAAAGCCTTCTGCAACCTTCAGTGCCTCTTTCTTCTGGAGCAGCAACCCTTTGCATTGTGCTGGTTTCAGTGCTGTGCACATTAAGCTACTGATGCACTTTAAACACTTGTAAAACATCGGTGCTGTCCGTGGTGTTTGGGCTCGAGATGCTGTAGAGCAAGGGCGGCTCAAACTGTTTTGACAAGGGCTTGCTGGAGTGTCTGTCTGCCTTGTGCACACAGGGCCCAAAGAGGCTTAAGGTTTCTCAAGATTTAGGGACAGATTCCCAGCAGAGGAAAGGCACTGAAGCTCTTCTGAAACCAGGGGGCTTGTGCCACTTTACTCCGGGTGAGGGTGTGGACCTGAGGGTGCTCTGGCTGCTTAAATTGCTCTGCAGTTTTAGGGAGTTTACAGTAAGCCTCTTAAACTGCTCTAAGGGCTTACAGTATCTTAAGCCTCTTAAATTATATTTAAAAAACTTACAGTATTTTGGCAGAATCTACACTTTGGAAGGATTCAAGGTTAGGGAAAATCAAACTTGGCTTGCTTGATAGATTTTATTGGGAATTAAATGTATTTGATGAAATGTTGTTTTAATAATTGAAAAATGATAGACTTAAATAGTTATTTTGCCAGTCTCCATTAATGGAATTGCTTGTGAACACACATTAAAATATTCAAACTGGCAGAAAATGCCATCATTTGGAAAGTCACAATTTCCTGATGTAGGTGTTACTAATTTTACAACCACTCATCCAATTTTCTTTGAGCTTGACTTGATTTTTATGTCACAACTACCTCTACAAAATAAGACAGTTTGGCAAGTCCACTCCAATCTACTTTTGAGAAATCAAAGTGTGAAATGTCTGATCAGAATATATGAGGAAAATACATTTGTTTCCAAACTCAAAAAAAGAAAAAGAAAAAAATAAAAGAAAGATTTGTTGGCATTCCTGAAAATTAAATAACAAACAAAAACCCTCAAGTCTCTTATGGTGAGACTAAATGGAAGGGATTTCTTCATGCACAATTGAAAGGAGAGATTAAAAGAAAGGAAATTGGAAAGCTAATGTGACTACAGAGGTGGTGACGTGCCTTTCCTATCAAACTCATTAGCTATTCAATTTTAGTGATTCTTTGAGTGTGATGATTTTTTGGGGTTTTTTGTGACACGAGAGAAAAATATTGATCTTTTCTCTCTTCCATCATAACTAAAGTGTTTTTAGAATATACCCACAGAAGTTCCACTTCACCGTCCTTACATGCACACACACACATAGGGAGGATTTTTAGGCTTTCCTTCAACTTTCATCAATAAGTTGCATCTCACATCTTCTTATCATGAAAGTGGTCAAAGGAAAGGCAGCAAGTCATAGAAATCTTGTGCTACCTGTGAGGAGGAGCTCTGGCTTTAACAGCACTGGTGCAATGTCTGGAGTCCATCCACATGAACAAATGGGCACCATATGTGGTTGACAGCTAGTTCTTTCAGTTCCAGCAAAGCCAATTGATTTGAGTACACCACTTTTATAGAGGTCTGTTGGGAGCCATCAGATGATCCCTGATTTTGACAACTCAATCAGGACGAATGTTATGTTCCTGCAAGGCAAGGGATAAAGTAACTACAAACCAAAATTTTTAAGCCAGACTGGGACCAGAGCTAAGCTGCATCTTTTCTGTAGTTTGATAAACTGATCTTTTTTTAAAAGTGAAATATTCTGACTGTTTTGCAACCCAGTGCTTGACTACAGGAGTTGTCAAGGGGGTCAACAGCAGAAAGGGATCCTGGAAAATGTGTTCAAAAAAATCCAAGGCACTCATTTGTCAAAAGAGAGTGAGAGCCAGTCTTCACAATTCACCTGTACCATCAGAGAAGAACCGAGGACAAGTCTGTGATATTATTTGCACCTTGGATATTCCAGCTTATTTTCATGAACCAAGCCAGAAGCACCATTTCTGAGTGAAGAACCTGGACACCCAAATGCTGCTGGATGCTGACCTAAACCTCTAAACCCATGATTTGCCTTTGGGAAGTTACTTATTCTGCTGCACAGAAGATGAAAAGTCTGCAGGAAGATGTTTTTATGGCCAAAACTTTTCTTATCATTTTATGTTGTCTTTTCATGCTTGTGCAGTTGTTGCATTCTCTCACCTCTGCTCTTCTAACCATGTGAGTTTGGAACTTTATGACATCTTTGATGTGTCCCAAAGTTAGAGGACCATCACCAGCTCTGGGCATCACTTACAGAGGTCTTGGTGTTTTAATTATTTCCTCCTGTATCCCTGCAGTGAGGTCTTGTGCACCATGAGAGCTTCAACAGTCCTTCTAAACATCATCTCATTGTTTCAGTGCTCATCTATCTCTGAGACCTTGGCACATCTGAACCCCAGCCTGCTTTTCCCTAGGAAATGATTGAAAATAGCAGCAATTATGGGGGGAAGAGGGGAATTGTTTTGTGTTTATCATTATTATTTTGTGGATATTTTTGTAACATCTTTTAGAGATTAAGTTCAATTAGGAAACAGATGGCACCAAAATATCGTCAAACATTTCTGATGGGCAGCAAATTACTGACTTAATTATGTAAATAATTAAAATTTATATTTACACCTGATCATCCAAATGAGGGTGAAAATACCAATTTCAGGGTCTGTTATGATTGCTGGCAGGGTGTCAACCTGTGAGCAAGTGGTTTCCTTTCTTCAGCTTCAGATGTCTCCCTTAGATCCCAGAACAGCCAAAAAAACCCCTGGAAGAGGTAAAAAAAGAAAGAATGAATGAAGATTCCTGACGAAATTTCTTTCATGTAGGTGCTCTCCTGACTGTGAAAGGAGTCCCTGTGATGGTTTGAGGGGACTTTGTTATCAGGAGACTCACTGCACCCCGAGGTACCAGCTCAGCCCAAGCTGGCCCTGTGCGAGTGGCTGTTCAAAGGGGTTGTGAGAGGCAGTTCTTGCACTGAAGACCTTAAAGGCCAGAAAAACAGGGCTGACATGTAGTGAAAAAAAGAGTGAGAGGGAGAGGGAGTCAGACAGCTTTATTAACTTCTGTATTACAGATGCAGAACTGAGGCACAGAAAGATAAAATGTGTGATTCTCATTTGCACTAAATTTGCTTTCCACTACTCTGGCAGCATAAACGGGCCATGAAGTGGGTATATATTACATTTACACTCACTTTTCATTTCTCCCATGATGTTAAAATGCTTCAGTGTTAGTGAATATCAGACCCAAAATGATTTCTCTAAGATCACAGTGGAAATCGATGCCATTGAACCCACATTTTCTTAGAGCCACTTCAGTGCCTCAGTTAAGAGTCATCCTGTCACCCCTTTCTGGGCAGGAGCCTCCTGTACACAGTTATGCACAATGCTGCTGCTCCTTTTGGGGTTATTACACCCGCTTTAAAGGTCAGCTTTTCTGGGAATATGCAAGGAACCAGGAAAATTAGTCAGCTTTTCCTTGTCTTGTTTTGCCTTTGCTCATACCTCTAGACTGTGATGGCAATAGAATAAGGAAATGAAAGAACTCTGAGGTGGTGGTAGAGATCAGCTTGTTGATTTCTAACCTCAGTTTTCTTGCTTACACATTTCTGATCCTAATTCTTTCCCAGACTGAGATGGAGCTGCTAAAATCCATCAGGAATCACTATTTGTGTTGTCTCCATTATCCTATTCCCTAGGAATGATATGCTGCTGTAGAGCTGGATTTGCCTCCAAAAAACTAAAACTGCTTAGGACAGGAGTTTACTTCATTTAACCTTATCCATAGACTGGGATGGCTAAAACAGATACAGTCCTAAGGTTTTGATTCTGAGCCATCTTTGAAGGTCAAAACTGGGCTTTTGTGGTCTTTCCTACTTTCTGTGCTACAGGTTCTGCAATATTAAGATTTTTATCTTAGCCCTATTTTATCTGCCATCCCTAATTTGGAGCCAGTGGGGGTGGGGAGGGGAGAGGTGACAGGGAGGTCAGACAAATGCTTCTATTGATATCCCTGTAATAAAAAGAGCTTTACTTTCCTTTCTGCTGATAGCAGTCAAAAGAGCTTTGCTTTTGATAAAATTAACCTTGGAGCCAGAAACAACAGAAGCTGCTCTGATTTCATCAGCCCTTCTATCTGAGGAGACGTGATCACTTACCAGCAATGAAAGGGGACATGTCGCCTACACAGGCAACTGATGGAACAGGGCAAGTTCCTCCCCTCAGCTCAGCACAATGGATCCCACCTCTACTGGTTTGTTCTCAGTTTCAGCCCCTTGCCCCTCCATGGAGATGGACAGAGAAAAATGTGGATACATGGAATTACCAACCTGCTCACTCCCACTTACACCTCCACATGGACATGCTTAGATCTCGTCTTGCCCCCGTGCACTGAACAGGTTTGTTTGGCATGGGCTCTTTAACAGGGCATTTTCTTACAGTCCATGCATGTCCTACAGTTACCCACATGCAGAAATGTTCATGTGCATCATGGTCCAAGTGGATATATCCTCAGGAGGTCACAGGTTGGGGTGACATTGGAAGGATGAGAGCCTTGTCTCTCCAATCATCCTCAGCACTGCTTCAAAGTCAGGGATGAGTCCATCTTCTCAAAGCCTTGTTGCCACAAGTAGATTTTATGGCTTAAACACTCCTCCAAACAGCCATTTATCAAATGTTTCCTGGCTCTAAATTCCTTTTTTAATGTGTTAGTAACCACTTCAAAAAAGTACCTGCGCCCCATAATACTAAAGTACTTCATCATAAAAGATAATGATTATGATTATGATCTGCATAAGCAAAGGCCCTTGCCTGGTCTGTGCTGACAGCATAAAGGGATTTCCCTCACTTCTCCCTCCACTCAGAAACATTCTCCCGTGCACCCACAGCTGTTAACACCACTCTGAGCAGTTGCCACATGTGACTGAAAAGACTCATAATCACAGCTGTTATTCAAGGGTGGAAATAAAACCTATTAATTTTTTTTTAGAGCCTGCTTCCCCACGAGGCCAAAAGACTGTGCTTGTGTAGTCCAACAGTGGGACTGGAAACAGGAGGATAAAGGAGGATTTGTGCGGCCCATGTCTGTCTCTCTGGGGAGTGATGCTCGTCAAGGATAGAGGGGTTGAGCTGGAGAACCTGTGATATACAGCCAGTTTGGGGCCCTCATCGAAGGAAGTTTTAGTGGAAAAAGGCTTTAGCTCAAGCAGAGTCATCAGCAGACAGAAAGGATCTCTGCACCACATCAGCCTGGACAGAAAATCCCCATCATCCCTTTGCTCTGCCCAGATCCCTCCATTCAAATGCAGCTCGGAACCAGTTCATCTCCCCCAAAGAAGTGAGTCTCCTTCACCCCCCATGACTGCAGACTGTTTTTGAAAAATGGGTAAAATGACAGTATTCAGCCCCCAAATGGTCTCTTTTTCCCTATTTCTTTCTCCTGGAGCAGGGGATGAAAGGGATATTTTTATTCTCTGGGGAAAAGAGATCTGCAAAACACTGCTGGTGAAGGCTTCCAAGTGGCTTCAGGGGAAATCTCTGCCAATCTCCCTCACTGTCGATTAGCACAGTGGTTTAAGCAGCTCAGGGCAATATTTCCAGCAGACAGCTGTAAATGCTCATTGTCAATATGTACAAATAAATATTTCAGGGGAAACAGGCAAAGACATAACGGTTCACGACTCCTCTCAGATATACCGTGTGCTTTACTCTTTTTTTTCTTTCTTTTTCCCTACATTAGCAAAATTTCAACAAAGCCCTGAAAAAGGTGAGATGAGGATGTAAACAGGCAGCCCTTCTGCTCTATACAGGTTTTGAAAGGATGGACATGAGTCAGAACAAATGGTTTCCACTCCTGACCTTACAGTGTGACCTTAAGCAAGTTGCATTTACTCTGTGGCTCTTTGGTTCATCCTATTGCTTCGTTCTTCTGGAATTATTTTTTTGTCTATTTTTTTTTTTGTTTGTGAAGACCACTATCTATTTTGGATGTATTTGAAAAGAAATTCATGTCCAGTGAGGATGCTGGAAGCTATTGTAAGAGGAATCAAAGTTTTTAAACCCCACATGGCCAATTGCCTGCTTACACCACTGAGCAGTGTGATTATACAGTTAGTGCTACTAACTCAGCAGGGGGAGTTGGAGATTCTCAAATTTACTTCCATTTTTTCTTCTTCATTTTCAAAGGGGAAAGAAATAGCTTTTTTTTTTTTTTTTTTTCTGTGTGAGTGAAAAAAATGTTAATATCTTATTTGGTGTTTTCCTACACAATTGAGGATTGAAATATGCAGCCACTTCACTGGTTCCGGAATCAAAGCATTCCCTGCATTGTGGAGCTGTGCGTGAGGGAATTGAAATTGCTACACGCCCATTCACCACCTAATTGATTCTCTAACTGTTATGCAGTGTTTCCCCCTGTATCTTTTGGACAAAGCATTTACAGTGATATTGTCTTGCTGGAAGCCCACACTGGTACTGTTAAATCATTTACAGTGGGAAGTTGGTTGGAAAAAATGACAGCAATAACATCATGCTGGCTCTGAGTGAGGTTCCTGGGTGAGCAAGAGCCTGACTGCAGGTGTCTGGGATCTCAGGACCATCAGTGTTTGGAAGATCATATGAAGACTTCAAAAATCACCTGGCCAAAATTTTCTAGGACAGAAAAGATGTTCATCTTCAGGAAAACCATGATATATGGCAGCTGTCTTTGTATGGTTACAGCACAGTATTTTAAAGACTATCAATCATGCTTGAGATAACTTGTGTTGCTCTAAAAACACCATGCTTTAAAACAGCTTTCTTGAGAACCCACAACCCAGGTGAGCCCCATTTTTACATAAGATGTGCAAAATCAGAGGCAGAGGCAGAGAAAAGCAGGGAAGTTTTAGGAAAGAAGCTGCAAACTGAGGGATGTGAGGGTTCAGGAATTCAGCCCAGGGAAGGAGTGCTGGAACTGGGGCATGTTTGAGGGACTTGCACTCAAGCAGAACACAGAGTGCAGCAAAATTACCCATTTTTGGTTGGGTGGTTGGATTAATAGGTAACCTACAGTTATGCTGTGAGAATATCTTTAAAGGCAATGAGCTACTCTGGGAAAGACTTTTGCTTATAGCTCCGACTCAAGGAGTGTTGTGTTATTCATTAATTCAAAACCAAACTTCTACGCTATTAATATACACACCTGTGTCTTTCAATGCACAAACAGCTTTGTAATGAGTCTGATAAGAAAATATCCGAGGCAGTTGAAGATTTATTGCCGAGGCTGTGGAACTGCTCTGCTTTGCCTAAACTACTTTAGAGACTATTACGATTTTCACCTATATTTTAGCAGCTTGACTGAAACAAATATGGTCTGATTTTCACCCTGGATGTTTTCTGTGCACAGCACTGGTCTTTGATGCATACACAAGATAGTAATTAATTTGTAGTTTCATTCACTAAGAGAGATGTGAAATGAGAACGTCTCTTGATAGAGAGCAATTACTGGTTTACAGCACACCACAAGATTTTTAAATGGAGCACCATCTTGTTACACAAATTGTTTTCCTTAAAGATCAGAGTTGGCCCTTCTACCCCACTATCTCCTTCTCTGGAGTTTGCTTGGAAAATCTCCAGTGTGGAGGGAAGGGGAGGGTCTTGCAGAACAACAATCCGTGTCTTACTGCGCTCGAAGCATTTGTAAACAACTCACAGTGTTTGCTCAGAGGGATTTTTTTTTTCCTGCTGTATTTCTGATGAATGCAATGAAATGTGAGGGAAATGAAGGTCTCCTAAGTACATTTTAATTTAGATGAAAAATTATACATTATTATACCATACTGGTGATTGTTCTGACATAATTGATTGGGAGGGCCATCCGCAAAGAACAGCAGGAAAGCTTGACTTTGAGGAGAATGCAGAAACAGAATTAACCATTTAGAAGTGTGGTGGGAAGCAGTTTGAGGCACTGGGAAAGGGAAGGCTGGATTTTTCTTTCCATTTTGCTATTCTTTAAGGGAATCACCTCCTTCTCCTGTGCCTCTGGTTTTCCTCAACAAAATGGCAATGCACAAAACAGGGTTGGGGCCAGGACAGGGAGTGGGGGGTGATGCCCCTGCTGCAAATGAGAGACATATTGGAAAGGGATTTTTTGTTTCAGTGATGACATGGATAGGGGGAAATTCAGCTCCCCATGTACTGCCCTCTGATCTTCACCAGCTCCTGGCCCAGCTGTGGATGGTGATTGGTCCCAGTCCTGCAGCCACCCCCAGTGCAGAGCTGGATCTGATGGACTTGGCTGATGCTGATTCTGCATCTTTGGGTGGTGACATGGAGAATCATGTTCAGGGATCCTGTCTGGCTGCTTTTCTTCCAGTGCTTTATCAGGCAGGAATCCATAATGTCCACCCACTGACAAATGGAAAAAATTACTTTTTACACAGGCAAGCAGTGCTAGGACAAGGGTGAATGATTTTAAACTGAAAGAGATTTAGAGTAACTATTAGGAAGAAATTCTTCTCTGTGGTGAGGCCTTGGCACAGGGTGCCCAGAGAAGCTGTGGCTGCCCCATCCCTGGAAGTGTCCAAGGGCAGATGGGATGGGGCTTGGAGCAACCTGGGCTAGTGGAAGGTGTCCCTGCCCATGGCAGGGGGTTGGAACAAATGATCTCTAAGGTCCCTTCCATGCCATTCTAAGATTCTCTGATTTTCAACCAGTAGACCAAGACCTCGCATGCAAAATAACTGTGAGACATCTTAACTGCTGTTCCCTTTACATTTGAAGGAAACTCCTATATCATTGGACTGTGCAGCCCAATATCCCAAAAAGAGGGGTTCTGAGCTGGCACTGTATAATAAATTAAAAGTCTTATTGCAACAGCACATAATCTACACCAGCAGTTCTGCACTGAGGGACAGGACATAATGTCCTCCTTCCTGACCAGCAGAAGCAATCAATGTACACTCTGAAGCATCAGTTCTGATTATCCTTAGGCCATAATTCTGCTTGCCTGGTTGCAGGCAGTATTATTAACAGTTACAAAATAACATTTGCCAATGCATATATGTTTATATTACAACATTTGAAACCTCCATGGACATTTTACAAGGTGAAAATGCAAAAAAAAAAAAAGTGAAACCAAAATGAATAACCTGCCTGTCCCCCAATTCACCGTTCCCAAAGGAACTGGTATTGTTTTCCCAAAGATTTTCCACACACCATGTGGCAAATGATTTTCCACTCCCCTCTAGGTTTTTGGGGGTTTCACAGATGTAATTATAGTTATTTTCATCTTTCTTGGAGAGGTCACCTTATGTTGTAAAGACAGTGTGAAATGGGAGACCTTACATGAAGTGTTATTATTACAATAAACCAGCTATGCTGCTGTTAATTCCCACTCACAATGGGAGGGCAGACCCCGGGATATTCCCTTTCTTAAGTTTTTAACCCTGAAATACCAGACTTTTCCAGTTTCCCATGAGGATTAAAACTCCAGGAGAGTCTATCTCAAGACATCAGTGCAATTGATGAGTAAGATATCATTAGGAATTGCAGAGATGGAGGCAAAAATTGAGAATAATGGGAACTTAAAGTGTTAGCTTTGGGAAGAGTTTTGGGCAAGTCATTGAGATTACTGAGAACTGCCTTCCCTGTGCTGCTGAAACACTCAGTGCCTTATCTGCCTCCAGGAAAACCTGTTATCCAGAGGATACTGTGAAATCGAAATGTTTCTCCTAAGTGTTTGTTAGGACCAAGGGGGATATAGCTCACCTGGATTTGTGCAATCCGAGGCTACAGACAGCTTTGCCTCATTCAGACCCTTATGAAATTATTGCCATAAACCTTTTCTGAACTGACTTAGAGGCTGCATTTCTTTGACTGAATGGATTTGTGATATCTCCAGAGAACCGGCTGAAAGTTCACACCCTGCATGGTCCTCGTGGGGAGGATGAGCCAAGGCAGCCCTGGAGAGTGAATTTTGAGGCAGTTTTGAAGAGGCCATTAATGACTTTGCCTGGCACAGGTGTCAGTAAATGCTTGATGGGTCCCAAAGCCCTGAAGTCTAAAGGCAGCTGTAGCAAAACAGTGCAAAAATGTTCTCTCTTGACACCAAGTGACGGGGTTTTCTCTGCGCTACCAATAAAAGATGGTCAGCAAAAAGGCTGTGTATGTCTTACATCATCAGAATAGGACTTAGGAGGTCTTTATGTGATGCACAAGATGTATGCTGCTTGCCCTTCCCCAGGGTAAATGTCATCCCCAGGAGAACAAATGCTCTGCCTCACCTCTGCATTTCATAGCTGAATGTGTGTATAGTAATTATTTCTACTCAGGGTTTTACTTCAAGTATCCTTAGGCTCTCCTCATCAGCATTAGTCTCCCAAACCTTTTTACATACGAGTTCCTATGAGCTGCTTCTCTGTTCTCCCACCTCATTTTGATCTTTTTTTTTTCCCAATTTTATTTTATGTTTAAATATATATGTGTATAATAAAGCACTGAGCCCAAACTGAACACTCTCTTCCAATTAAGGCCCTAGCAGAGCACAGCTGAGTGGAATAATTGCCTCACTTGTTTTACACAGAATACTCTATTAGCAGTTTGATCTGGGACTCAGCATTCACCCAGAATATTTGGTCTTTTCTATTTTTTTCAGCCCTCAGCAGCACTTGAAAAGACAGGTGTAGACTCTGCCAGGCCAGCTCTGAGATTCCAACAAGCTGTTGGTAACAAGCAGCACAGTCTCTCTGTTTCATCTTTTCCATTCCTCTTGTGTTTGGAGGATTTTGCATCTGCTTTTTTTGTTACCTTGACATCTTTATACTCATGGAAGGTGTACTTTCTTCCTTGAGCCTTCCACTTAGTTGCAGCACCCTGTGTAATGCAGTGCACAGGATGAAAGCTGTTATCTGATTTGAGTTTAATGTTCAAAAGTCCTCAAGCTGGTTTATCTAAAGATCCTCCCTGTATAATTGTATGCTTAGAATTCAGCTGCAGTGTAATAGGGCAAGTGCTCTGTGTTCTGTCTGGAATTACAGAAAAGATACTATTTATTTTTAAGCAAATAGGAATGGGAAAAGGGGGAGAAACTGACAACATAAGAAAATGCTTTCAGCCGAGTTTCAGAAAAACCTACCCCAGGGTCTGATGTATTCTGGAATTAGATTGGATTTAAAGGCAGTGAATAGGAGAAAAATCAGCTGTCTTGAGAGATGAGGATTAAATTCAAAAGTAATAGAAAGACTTTTGGCAGCTCTAATCAAGGAATCAGCTCTTTTGGGCTGGGTCCTGTATAAAAATGTCATACAAAGTTTCTAAGTGATGCTGGGATTTGAATTTAGCTCTTGCATGTATTTCCCTTTGGATGTATTTTAAAGCGACTTTATTAATATAATGAAAGCAAATTACTTCAATGAGAAAATGAGTTACCTGATTGCAGATGATCTGAGTCAATCGGCTCCTAACGGGATGTTGTGGTTTAACCCCAGTTGGCAACTCAGCCCTGCTCACTCCCAGCTCCGTGCTGGGATGGGGGGGAGGCTTGGAAGGAGGAAAGTGAGAACACTTGAGACACAGCCAGGAGCAAAATCCACGTGTACAGGCAAAGAAAACACAGATTTCACTCCCCACATCCCACAGTCTGGTGTCCAGCCATCCCCAGGACAGCAGAGCTCCACTGTGTGTAGTTGGAGAAACCAAACACCATCACTCTGCCTGTCACCTCTCCTTCCTTCTACCCCAGTTTTTCATGCCGAGCATGACATCATATGGTGTGGGATATCCTTGGGGTCAGCTGGGATCAGCTGTGACCCCCCAACTCCTTGTGCACCCCCAGCCTCTGTGCTGGTGAGGTGAGGAGCAGAAAAGCCCTTGACTGGGTGCAATCACTGCTCAGCAATAGCTGAAATACCCCTTTGTTAACAACACTGTCTCCAGCCCAAATCCCAAACACAGCCCCATTCCAGCTACTCTGAAGAAAATTAACTCCACCCAGTCAAACCCAGCACCAGAATTGTCCCTGTGCTCCTCCAGGATCTGTTAATGTGATCTTCAAATCTGAGACCGAACATATTGTTGTTATGAAAAGTATTTACAGCCTCCAGCTCAAATACGCAGTGAAAACATGGCAGAGAAGTAAAACAAATAAATCATAAAGACAAAAGAAAGAGGAGAAAGGAAGCTCAACTATGTCATTTTATCGGGGGAACAGGAACACGGGGAGATTAATGGTTTCATTTGAAGTTACAGCACAGTCTGTGACAGGATCAGGAACAGAATCCAGGTCTTCTGTTGAAAATTGGATTTTTGATGAAAAACTCCATGCACTTTCTAAAATTAGGAAAATTTCAGCTCGCCTCAGCCAGGAACATCTTCCAAGAGAAGTGGGAACTTGGAGGCAGAGAGAAGAGGTCTCTGAACTCCCATCAGTTTCTGTCTGGACTCATTCTGGCTTTGAATTCAGTGCCTTGCTGAGAAAGCTGATATTCAATGGTCAAAGCAAGGGTGTCAGGCCAGGAGGTATTTCACAGTAATTCTGTTAAATATGTACTACATTAAACTGCTGTGAAATTTCATGTATTTTTACTAGAAAATATCAACCCTTGTTAAAGTGATCATTAAAAAAAAGCAATCTGAGATTTAGCGTTCACATTGATGGAGATCACTTTTCATATAAAACTGTGAAACTCCCTTTATTTCACACCTGTCAATACTAAACTACCATCTTGTGAAGATTTTACCTGAGCAAGAAAAAAAATAAAAGAAAAAAAAGAAATTCAATAAAGCTTTTGCAGCATTTCTCAAGCAATCGTGAAATGTCCTGGGGTATAATTAAGAAAAAAAACACCTTCGTGACATTTTGGGGAGAAATATATATTCAGCTCTGCTCGCAGAGTTCCAGAAAGGAAATTAATTCTACATAAAATGGCAGCCTCCTTAGACTAAGTAATGAGAACAACTGTCTGCTACAGAAAGACTGAAATAACAATGAGGGTTAGTGTGATTTTAATAGGCCATCCCTGCAGCTCTGTTCTGGAGACAGGGAAAAAAACGGGGAATGGAAGAGGCCACAGAAACCTCCTGTACTGTTCATGGAGACCTTCACACCTCCTGCGATGGCAGAAACAATGAACAGCCACAGAAACACAGAATCGGGAGGTTGGGAAAGACCTCCAAGATCCTGAAGTCCAGCTTTTGAATGAGCGCCCCCACACCATATAGTGAAATGATATGTCCACTCATTTTTTGAACACTTGAAAGGATGGTGACTCCACCACTTCCCTGGACAGCCAATGCTTGACCTGTCTATCAGTGAAGAAATTATTCCTTATATCCAACCTGAACTTCCCCTGGTGCAGCTTGAGGTCTTTTCCTCTTGTCCTTTCACTTGTTTACCTGGGAGAAGAGACCGACCCTCGCCTGGCTACAACCTCATTTTAGGGAGTTGAGAGCAATGGGATTCCTCTGAGGATTTATGTTCCAGACCCTTCCCCAGCTCCATTGCCTTTCTCTGGACATGCTCTAGCCCCCCAAAGTCCTTTGTGCAGTGATAGTTGCTCTGACTTGTCAGCAATCCCTAAAGCTGGCATCGTAGCCTGCAAGCAAGTGCCATAAACTTGTAGACAAGATGGGATCAGGGTTTAGGGTGCAGCAATTATAAAAGCATGATTAAAAGTGTGTATTGGGGCCAGCATGGCCGAGGCAGGCTGGATGCCATCCCAGCAGGGATGCTGAGCATGCTGAGCTGCTCCCAGTGCACCAGGGAGTTGTCTCAGGACAGCCTTCAGCAGAACTTCAGAGCAAGGCTTGGACTTACATGCCTTGGGTTCCTCTGTCGAGTCAGAGGTCATGGAATGAGATGGAAACAGCCCAACTCCTCTGTGATTTTCACCTTTCTACCTACTGGTCTCACTGGGGATGGAAAATTCATTACAACCCCCTGAATACGAACAGTCAGAGATAATGCCTTACAGCCCCTGCCACCAAACCCCACTAACATGCTCCCCTCCTCTATGTTTTCCTGCCTTCCTGTGCATCCTTGTTATGGGAAAACCTACTTTGCCACCCTTTTTTACACAGACACCCAGTGCACACCAGTGCCACCCCTATGTACTCACTCTCAGAGAATATTTGCAATGTTGGGGTGGATTTCTTTTTCCCCACAGAAATCACTTGACTGCTGAAAAGTCACTGGGGGTTTTTCATACACTCCCCTCTTGCAGTAGCAAGGGCATAAAGGCACCAATGGAAAATTGCTTTGGTACCTTGAACTGTAAATGATGCTGTTTTCATGATTCATCAAATCCATCTGAAGCAGAGGTGGCGTGTCAGCAGGGGCAGGCAAAGTTTAGAACATAATAGGGCCCAAGAGGTGAGAGACATGTCTTTCATTTCAGTGGTGCATCTTTGAAGTGACTGCTGGAAATAATTAGGTTCCTTGATTTCCATTGCCATTTGGTGCTCTTCACGCTAATCAGAGTAACTGCACATTTGCATGAACTGAAGGGAATAGAATTATTTCTTATTAGAAGGAGCCCATAACAAAGATAAAGGTCTCTTGGCTTCAGAATTCCTTGTCCCTGCAGTTTTACACCACACTTCATGTCTGGCCAAAAATGAGGTGAAAAATGTATATTTAATATTTATTAAAGAGCCTCAGATCTTTATAATCTTTAAACTTTGGTCCTGCTAAATATTCCAAACTCTTTTTATTTATTAATAAATGTTTCATTCTGTCTCTTCCAAAACCTGACTGAAGCTCTTGGGTCACACAGACTGGGAGATGAATCACAGAGGGGAAATTGAATAAAATCTGATTTCTAATCACTTTGAAGAATTCTTTCAGGACTTTAGGGGTCCAGTGTTTAAAGAAGGGAATGGGAGTTGTGATGTCTGACCTTTCCCATCCAAACTCAGCATTAATTTATAGTTCTTTTATGATCCCAAGCACATCAGCTTCACCTCCCTGTATCTCATTTTATCTATATGTAAAATTAGAAGAGTAAAAATATGACCCTATTTCACAAAGGTGTAACAGGTCTTAATAAATTTCTGGTATTAAACTGCTGTGAGGGCTTTGCTTTATGAAACGCAGGCAGTGTTTTCAAAAGGACTCAGCTTCTATTTAGACACCTCTGCAAGAACCTGGAGCACTGAGGATGTTTTATGTCCTGAATCTTTGCAAATATCTGGTTATGAGAACCTCAGTGTTCTCTGTGGGACATTGAGCTCTTAAAGCAACCCAGATTTTACTTATATGCCAAAATTGAATGAAGGTTTTTGCAGGGGTGCTCTGTTTTCCATCCAGGTCTCCTTCTCCTTCATCACACTTTGGTGTTGCTGTGAATATGGACTCAGAAAAAATTGCCAATATCTGCGGGCACAGATATTTCATCATGGAAATCTAGGCCAGCTCTACTTGAATTCATGTTTTCTCCAAATTTTTATTGAACTAATGGAATAAGTATCTGCCTTCAATTTCCTTGCAAGGTGGAGAAGACACTTTCAATTATCTCTAAGTATGTATGGCAGGATGAAAGAGGGGAAACAGAGGGGTTAGAGCTCAGGGCTTTAGGAACACTCAAGAATATGGAGAATACAAGGCAAAAAGTGATTTTTCAGGAGGCCAAAGTAAAAGGATGTTTTAAAGCATGAAGTACCATTCCAGCATAGACTATTCTATGATCTATGACATCTGTTCTTGTAGAACATGTGAGACACATGAACATACAGTAGACTCAAACCAGAGCCATACATGACACATTGTTTAAGCAAGAGATTTATCTCCTCTTGCTTTACTGATGTTAAAATTCAGTGTTTAACACAGCCCAGTTTCCTAAACTTCCTTCACAGTCAAGGTAGGGACAGGCAGCTTCTCTGAGAAAGGTTTATAAAACAAGATGAGCAACACTTTAGAGTTGTCTATCCATCTTTATGTTAATAATAAAAAGAGCCTGGAAGCTACCTTTAGCAATTCACATAAATTCAGATTACTGAGGTGAGACATGTTGCATGTTAGCTGTAGCAATTGTCATCTTGGGGACAGGCAGAATTACAGCATCTGCTGTCACCAAATCCATGTGCTACAACTTCTCTGAGTGGCTGAGTTTTAAGTTCATTTAAACCTTATTCTGTGATGCTTCTTTAAAAAAAAAAAAGAAAAGAAAAGGAAAAGAAAATAAAAAAAGCCCTTTTCTTGTCCATAGTGAATTTGTTATCAAGTTTACTGTTAGTGGGAGAAGTACCTGTATATCATCTCCAGACCAGTTAAGGGCAGTGATGGCTGGAGGGGAGCCTGTTTGGCTGCCTGGGATCACCTATCTGTGACCTAAGATTTCTCCTGCCAAATACAGCTCGATCCACAGCTGACCCAAGGATAATGTATCAGCCACAGCTCCAGCTCTCCTGTGCACATGGATTTCACAAAGAATAGCTTCAGCCCAGACTGTGGCCATTTTCCAGTGTTTGACTACGTGAGTTTGGAAAGCCTTTCCTTCCTTTCCCCCTTGCTTCGGAGGAAGGAGATGTCTGTGCAGATGCTGCTGCTTTCTGCTTGCAGTGAAGATGTTCTGCAGAGTGTGAAATTCTGTGCTGTTCTGACTGTTCTTCAGAACTCATCATGAATTCTTCATAGCAAGCAACACAATGCCTTCCCAAATCCTCTCAAAGCACAAACATGCCTTGCCCCAAGAACCATATTGGAAGAATTGTTAATTCACTTTAGGAATCTATCCAGAGTGTTAATAATAATAACAACAACAGCAAAATCACTCAAGAGAGGAAAATCACATCCTAAACACTCTTCTTTCCATATCTGAGAGTGAAAAAAAGGACATTGCCCCAAACCATATTTCACAGGATATCTTTTCTTTTTACCTCAAGTTTTCAGACTCATGCAGTGCCACTGAAATTTTAGAAGCATTGAAGTTGTTGCTAGTGAGCTGCATGGGGCTGTCTTGAAAACAAGGTCCGTTCCCCAAGCAGCCTGAGGGAGGGAGGAAGCCCTCTCCTGCTAATTTTTTTTTTCCTCTGAAGGTAGAAATAAAAAAAAACATAAGTGGAAAGAGAACAAAGCTTCTGTAGGTGCCTCCATATTTTTGTTTGGAAACAAAACATTTACAAAGTTCTGGTTTAACTCCCTTAGATCTTAGTTATAATTTTTTACAAGGTTTTAAATGCAGAACATGTAGAGAGATTCAAAGGCACAGTGGGAAAGAGACATAAGCTTGAACCATAGGGGTTGCAGTTTCCAGTAAACAGTTCTTTTCCTGCCACCAGTGGAAGGTTTCTGTGGTTGGGTTTAACCAAGGAGCTGCTCACTGGCAGTGAAGACCTTTTGATCTCTGTGAGCTGATTCCCCAGTTTCTTACCATTTTGGAGTTGCAGAGGGGGAAGCAAAATAAGTTGGTTAATTAAGCAGGGGAACCCTCCTGTCCTGGGCAGGTGCTGGGATGCTTCTTTGGAACACCTGCAGGATGTCTTCAGTGGATTTATGAGTTACCAGCCCGACTTTCAGCTGTTAAGGAATGCAGTTTGATTTATCAAGGTGGATGATTCCACTACCCCAGGGAACCTCATTTTCCTACAAGTGGATTTCTCTCTTTACAGGAAATGTTCTTTTGCTTAAAGACAAATTATTGAAGACTCTGTTACATATCCCAGAGGAGAGTGGCATGATCAGGGTGGGCTGAAAATCATGCTAAGATTCACAATGTCTCCGTGAGACTCTGAAAGTGACCCAGGTAACAGCAAACTTTGTGGTTGACAGCACATGTGATTTTAATTCCTTGTGAATGGATGCTAAGTTTCTAGTTTCTCTGTTAGAATCATAGAATGGTTTGGGTTGGAAGGGATCTTAAAGACCATCTTATACCAACCCCCTGCCATGGGCAGGGACACGTTCCACTAGCCCAGGTTGCTCCAAGCTCTGTCCAATCTGCCCTTGAAGAGTTCCAGAGATGGGGCAGACAGTTTCTCTGGACAACCTGTGCCAAACCCTCACAGTGAAGAGTTTCTCCCATATACCTAACTTGAATTTACTCTCTGTCAGTTTGAAACCATTCCTCCTTGTCCTTTCACTACAGTTCCTCATGAAGGGTCCCTCCCTGGCTTCTCTGGACTCCCTTCAGACACTGGAAGGTGCCATGAGATCTCCATGCAGCCTTTTGTTCTCCAGTCTGAACGGCCCCAACTTTCTCAGTCTGTTCATGCAGATTATTTAGTACTGGATGCTCCAATGGATGCTAAAAAGGATGGTGGCTCAAAAAATGAGGTTCTCACTCAGCACTTTACAGAGTTCAGCTGCCTGAAAAAAAAGGGTTGTATGGATATGCACTGGGGTGGGAATGTCAGATTAAATGCTCTGATCCTTTGCAACGTTGAAGCTGCACTGGTGTGGTCTTGAGCCTGGGATCTCTCCTGTTGTAGTGAACTGGAAGAGACCAAGGCAAATCATTGCCCATGAGCAGCTGAGGACCTAAAGCTCTTTCTGCCTCTCAACTCTTTGAGGGAAGACCTCAATCCAAGGTGTTGCATGTGGGAAGCAGTTTCCACACGTTCCAAAAACAGAGAACACAGCAGGTTTTAAATGATGTGGGGTACCCAAAAGCAGGAGGAAAATTGTATTCAGTGCAGAGTGCTTTCCTCGAGGAGAACAAGGGTTCAGCTTGTCCTGTGATCTTGCTGAGGCTTCACAGCCAAGATTTCCCTGTTGCCCAGGGGTGTGAGTGTGCCCGGCATGTAACACACATGTACATGGACACAGATAAAAGGCAGGGGTCTCCTGTGAGCAGAAATGTGGTCAGCTGAGGGCAGGCTTTGTACATGACCTGTGTGTGTTCCTTCCCTCAGCTGTGAATTTCATCCTCAAAACTCCTCCATGGGATGGATGTGCTAATCCTACTCCTTCCCACAAGGGAATGGACACGTGGAGAGACTCCTTGACTTGTCTAAATTCATAATTGTGGCTTGGGGAGGGACTGGAGGAGCCAGGAGCTGAACAAGGAATTGATTACAAGCCTCCTGATAGCACCAGGATGATTAGAAAAGCTGGCTTTATCTGCAAATAGGTGTAATTCCACTCTTTTTACCCAGCTTTTTGTCTGCCTCGTCTTCTGAGACAGCAGGCTCTCTAGAAGAGGTACCATCTGATATTTTATATAGCACTTAGCAAAATATAGTCCCAATCTCACCGAGCCTCTGGGCATTACCATAATCAGTGCATTAGGGGTCATTTTTCAGACAGAGATTTGAAAATAACTTTGAGGAGTCTTTTCTAATGAAAGTTTTTGTTTGCTGCTCTCTGGAGAGGAGGTGGAGAGGGGGGATTTCCATTCTCTCTCGCAGAGAGCTGCACATCTATATTGAATCTTGAAGAAGATGCAAGTCCCCAGCTCCCCCAAAAGAAGTGGAGCATTCTGGGTGTTTTGGAGGAGAAAAAAAAATTATGTTTTGAAAGAGCCAAGATATTTAGCTTTGAAAATTAGCTACTCAGCAGGCCAGCATTAAAATTAATTTAATGGAGTGTAAATTAACATACTTGACACTTTTCTGATCATTTTTCACAGACAGTGCTGACCGATGGAAATAAAAGCCTTTTCTCCTGTGAGGGCAGGACAAGAAAATTCACAAATTTACCACTCCCACTGCATGGAGTGCTTTGCTCTTCAGGAGTCAATGTAGTATATCAAGTGTAAGTCTTTAAATATTAAACATTGGCTTTTGCATATGATAAACTGATGGGTTAATGGTGCACCTGGCAGTGCTGGGTTGATGGTTGGACTTGATGATTTTAGAGGGCTTTTACAACATAAATGATTTCATGATTCTATGACTTTTAAAAAAAATAGGTTTCATTCACTAACAATGGAATGTGTAAAGAATTTTCCTTTCAAATAAATTGTGGAAATTAATTAAGTTCACTCAGAGTTTATGGCAAGGATTCTCTAAAAAGTACAGAGGGATATTTATAACCTTGCCCAAAAATGCCACACGGTGGAACTTTTGATATGTTGATAAGTGATAAGAAAGTCATTTGAGGTTTATTTTTTTAATAATATTTTAATTGTCATTGTAAAATGCCTCATAGTTGGGACAGATTAAATTGCTACAAAACCCATTACTGAAATTCATAACCCCCCATAAATGTAAAGTGTTTGCTGCCGGGCCATAAATAACCACTCTCGTTCCAGGAAAATGAGGTGCAGGAAATAAATTAACCAAATCCAAACACGCAGGACATTAGGTTGCAACAATTTGCTGCAGAGGCAGCTGATGGGAATGCAGCAAAGCCCAGAGGAGAGGCAAACTCAATGTTTAATTATGGCCTCAGCAAATCATGCCCCCTCCGTGTGTTTTGCCATATTGACATGTTTCAAAGATTATTTCACAGTCCAGTTCAATAGCACTGGTAGAGTATGTACATTTCAGATGTCATTATACCTGAAAAGGTCTGAAGATCCCAATATTTCACCAAAGATGTGTAGAATCCACTCATGATTAAATGAAAGGAGGTAAATCAACTTTTATTAGTCTCATGGAAAAGGCTCTGGGTCCGATTTTTCATCCTTTGTACCCTCAGTGGTCAGTTTAATTTTTGTTTGGTGGGAGAGAAAACACAGTGATAATTCAGAACTATCCAACAGTTTAAATGGCCACACAAAGTTCAGACTTCTGGCAGATTTGATCCTTTAGCTGAGTGTGGCATCAGCCTGGAAAAGAAATCAGCCTGCAAGAATGCCTGTTGGAAAGAAATGGGAAGGCTGGGAGGGACATAGCGGGTGGGAAAAGGAGATTTGAAACAACTTAATTGTGATACAGAAATGGCATCTGTAGTAAACATATTGAACTGATAAACAATGCAGCTGCTACAGATTTCACACAGAGAAGTGAATGCCATGGCCATATGCAATTCATTACCTGCGTTAATTAGGGAATTGCAAAACGAAAAGGCAAGAAATTGTAGGAAAAGGGGACAAATTGTATCACCAGAGAGAATCTGCATCTAAGACCTGCCCATCTGTCCTGTCCCAGGACCCCATGAGAGGTCCTCTGCTCTCACTTCTGCCAAGGCAAGAAGGTACCCCCAGCACCTTTCCTGCTCTGGGATAATGCACTGGGCACTGATTCTGAATTAACATTTTCAGGGAGAAAAAAACCCAAACAAAAACCCCACTAAAAAGGCCAGATTAAAAATAAAATAAAAATAAAGAAGAAGGAAGGACAAGGAATTTAGGAGAAATGTATTTTCAAATGCCAGTTCTGAGTGCATGTGCTCAGCCCCATTTTTCCAGCCAGGCTCCTCTCTGTAGACCTGAAGTAAAATCCCCCCTATAACACTTTGATTGCTATGCATCTCCCAAAATGCAGTTGGTCCCTGTTTTTGAACCTGGAATAGGTTCCAGTGCTGATTACAGTCACTGAAGGCACTTTGGAGTATGGAGGGGTTCTGGGATGGAATATTTCTGCTTTGCAGCCAATTACCACCTGAACCCACCGAGTGGGTCTCCCTTCCACATTTAACAAAACCAGCAGGATCTCACCTTGAAGAGACTCCAGATCCACTCCTGCAGACATGAAATAAAACTAAAGACTCCTTATTAGTCAGTTGGAAACTCAGCAACAGCAGCTGAAAAATAAAAAGTTACGAAAACTCTCAGCTTTTCAATAGGGCTTCATGTTAGTGCTGTAAATTAATGTAAATGTCACTTTAAAAGAGAATACAGAATAGAAACCTAATAAAGCAGCACAGCACTGCAGGGGTGGTGAGTAAATTGAGGGAATATTTGATTAGATTTCAAATGTTGCTCTTTAATTTGTATGCTCTCACTTATTTCCCCCTTGCCCCTCCCCACGCTTTCCTCATCTATTATATCTGCTGGCACACAGTGAATTTTGCAGTTGTACCTGAAAGGTCTCTCTCCTTGCTGGATGAAAACCCACATTAGCTTGGACCCATGTGGTGACAGCTTCCTCCAGCCTGGGCAGTCGGGGAGGCAGGAACAGCGCGAATTCCCTCACACGACGCCGTGCCTGTGCCTCTGGCTGACACTGCCAAGGGGATCCTGTTCACCTCTGTGCCCCCCAGGGGCTGGAAATAAATGAGGGATTGCAATCCAAACACCCCAGAGCCACATTCTGTGGTGGGAAGGCAGGTCAGATGGGGAGTGTCCTTTTGGCAGCTGCATCTCCCTCTGTGGAGCACAGACATGCTGGGAATAGGTAGGGCTGTGAGCTCTCAGAAGAAAATGTGTTGGTGGAGACCTGTCATTCAAGGAACAGGTAATTTTGGATTAAATCAAAGAGTTTAAGTGAAATGGAATCAAGAGACTTGATGAAAGCTCTCATGTGCTGCGTTTCTAACTCCAGCAGTGCAGGGACCCATTGAGTCAGGAGCTGGAGTCGATGATCTTGGGGTCCCTTCCAACCCAGGCCATCCTGTAATTCTATGATTCTAATGGTACCAGTGCTGTGGCAGGCACCTGGACAGCCTGCAGCTCATCCCCACAGCAGCCCAGCTCCTCAGGCTCAGGAGATCCCTAGGTCTCTTTTCCTGACCACCAAAACTTTCCAGTGATCTTAGACTCTCTGGGATAACAGTGCTGAGATAGAAACGCAAGGCAAACACTCCTGCTAGAGGCATATTTTCCTGCTTTTAAAAGCTCTTACCCTGGCAGAAAGCTCTGCTCTGGTTTAGTAACAGCCACTGTGTAGCAAAGATAATGATCTGAAATCTTTATGGCCTTTATCTACTTCTCTTTTCCTCAGTGAACTGCTGTTGAGGACTGGCTGTGGCTGCAGTCTGGTCACCCCTGTGCTGGTTGGGCTCTTATCTTCCTTCCCTGAGCTTTGGCCAGACTTGCAGAAGAAACTTGCTCAAAGGCTCTTCTGTCTCAGCCAGAGGGTTATCTTGGCATTGCTGGGCCTTTGCTGCTCTCTTCTCAGGTGGCATCAGTCATGTGCCTGCAGTTTGAAGGCAGAAACGATCCCCTTCATCCTTATACATATTATTTCTTGAGCTGAGCAAAGATTGACCTCTCCATGTCCTTTCTATTCCCCTGCTGCTTAACAGAGTGGCAGGAAGTGATGGACTCTCTGCTTTGCTCTCTGAGATCTGAGGGCTGGTTGTGGTGTGTCTGTCCTCTCTCTGTGTGTTCCTGCTTCCTCAGGTAAGAACATTAACAGCAACAAGCACGTGTTTCTCACTTTCCTGACTTGTAACATTCCCAACATTTTCAAATCCATCCCTTGCAGGAAGCCAGGAAACAGTGGGACAGTGAAGGTGAGCTAATCAAGGTGATGATTTTAGCAGCATTTCATTATTCCTTACTAATTTCCTCAGCTACCAAAAAGTGCTGAAGCAGCATGTAAGGGTGCTTTCAAAATCAGGCTGACTGCGTAGAGCAGCCAAAATTCCATCCTGACAGGTGGAAAAGCAAGCAAAGAAGGAGGAAACTCCCCTTAGGAAAACACCCAGCCCTAATGAGGCAGCCCACTTGCCTCCCTCTCTGCAAGGCGGTGTCTCTGCACACGCCTCTGTGGGATTTTAGTTTTAGTGTTTGTTTCTGGTGCTGCCTGAAATGCCTGGGGACAAGTGACATAAATTAATGATGCATGGGCTCTGTTCTGCTTGAGTGGGAGAAGAGACGGAAACAGGGGATGGGACTACTGCTGCAATGCAAAGTTTGTCCATATGACACATCAGTTTTGCCTTATCAGGCTGCCATAAGAGCTGTGACAAGACAGTGATTCAGCTAAGCAAAGATGAGGCTGGCACTTCCCTTATGCCCTTACCCACACAAAGGAAGGAAGAGTTATTGGACACTGCCAGATGATCTGGCTCTGTCCAGGGACATTACCAAAATTGCTAAAGTGGCCAGTTCGCTGCTAATACACTCTTTTTGGGTATTACACCTTGTTCTCCCCAGTGCTTTGTAGCGTTGGTGGTGTAGCCATTTGGCCATGACTCACTGTTGTTTTACAGATCCTGTCACAAAGCTGAATTTGTAGCAAATGAGAAAAGGTCAAGACTTGCAGCAGAAAGAGACTGAAGAGGAAACTTCTAATGAGTTTTTGCTTGGAGATCATCAAACTGCCTAAAGAAACCTCCAAAAAAATTCAACTGTAAAGACAAAACTTGGCTTTACTTTGATATTCTCCTCTACGAGGCCATTTTAGGAGTCCCAAGAAGCTCAAAGGGAAGATATGGCAATATTCATCTCCTCTTTCCTCCCATCTCAAAGGATGGAGCTGCCTTTGAAGGACACCTGCAGCCTTGCAGGAGTGTGCAGAGAACACAGTGTTGGGCCAAAGTGCAAACATCTCAGCTCCCCAGCCTGGCACTGGGATGGCAGAGAAGGACTTCAGCTCTGGGAAGGCTCCTTGTCTGATGTGTCCATGCAACCAGCTGGAGTCCCAGGGAGCTCTTCTTGGTGATTCTCACTCTGTTGCAATTGTGTGGCACCAGAGTGGCTGGCTGGGTCCTCTTTGATCTTTCTTTATTCACTTTAATTTCCTAATCCTGGCCAGGAAGAACCACTCATTAAGGGGAAGCAGGAGCATCCTCACTGACAACCCATCTCTGCTGTAATGCCAGGTGGATCCTGCTACAAACAGGAGAAAAATGATCAGGATATTCATTCTAGCTCCACTGGACAGGTTATATCTGCTCCACAGCCCAGATACTCTGTCATCCATGTGACCATATTTTTAAGAGTGATGCTCTGCTTGCATGTTCCAGACAATATGTTTTGAAACTTATTAATCAGGAAATGTCCAATCTCTTTATGCTGAAGCATCAGTGAAACAATTACTTCAGGGCTAAATGAGGTCCACTGAAGAATCGCTTGATTAAAGTGAGAATTTGCAATAAATAAATACTTCAAATACTTCATTATTGATGCTCCAAGGGGAAAACAACTCTGATTAAGTCAAAGAAGGGGAAAAAATATTTAAATTTGAGTAAGTATGATGGACTGGCTACTGTGTTGGTGTGAATCAACATAACTCAAATGAATTGACAAGGTCTATGACAGTTTCAGTGAGCTGAGTGTTGGATATTGTGTATCACTCCTCACTGGATTCAATGGGGATGTTGTCCAAAAGGACCTGGAAAGAAAATGTTTGTGTGCCATCCATTGCTCTGACGTTTTCTGTCTGGGGAATCACTCCACATGCCTCTTGCTCAGGTGCCCATCTTTAATCCGGGGCTCAGAAGATTTCCAGGTGTCACAAAGTGCCCAGGAATCTTAATGAGCAGCATTCAGGAAATGCCGTTTGCTGGAAGGTGATGCCCAGGTGCAATGGATCATGCAGGACAGCAGAAGTATTTTCAATTTCTTATAACACTGTAAGGAAGAGATAAGGAGCAATCATTAAACACAAACATTCATTGAAATGAGGACTTGAGACAGATGCTGTAAACGCACAAAAGCCAGAATATTTCACAAGATGAAGGGTCAACATTTATGAGTTTGGAAGTTTTAGGTTTTTAAATCCCAGTTCAGAGACCAAACACGCGGTGACACAAGTATCATAATACCTGTGTTGTGCACCCACATCCTGCCTTTCTATGCTGTTCCTCACACGTGTAATTCAGTGTAATACAGCATCAGACAGAGGAAGGGCAGAAGTTACAGGTTTAGTTGTTTGCTGGTGACCTGCCAAAAATATGTTAAGGAGCCACACACTATCTCTGCACCTCTTGGTTGCCTTCTGACTCCGTTTGCTTGTCCTCTGCAGCATCCAGACTACAGGGGACACGGACTGGGTCTTACAAGGTTTTGTTTTGTGTCTAGCACAGTAGGGTCTCAGCCTTGATTGGAACCTCTTGTCAGAGGTCTCAGCAGAAACAGCAAAAAAGCAGACAGGAAAAATTGGGGAAATGTGATTACAGGTTATAACAGCACAGGAAATCCTAATGCAAGACAGCATGACATCTATGGGTAGGAAGAGCAACACTTTCAGGGTGTATTTCTGCAGTCAGTAAATTGGGGATGTGGATTTTTTTCACCTCTCCCTGTAGTAAGAGTGCATCACTGTCCAAAAATTGTGCTAAATCAAAGTGTTGGGCCTTCATATGGTGATAGCACAGCACAAAAGACAAAGACAAGTATATCTTAAACCATTAACTGTATGAAAACCAGTCAGTGTTCTCAGTCACCAACAAACCCCCCCAATAAATATCAGAAGAATGTTTCAATGTCAGAATAAATGCAGCTTTTCATTTCATGCACAGCTAACCTCAAAGTGGCCCTGTACCCACACACTTATTAAGAAGGGTGTTTCTTCCCTGCAAAAGTGAAAATCTCATCACTTGTAGGGAAGAATCTTGAAAAATTTTACTCATAAGAGTATCTTCATAGAAAATGTTTTAATCTTTTATAACTAGGGAATAGAATGAGAATGACTCTTCCACCGTAATTAAAAGCTGGGTTCTCCATGGCAGAAAAACTTAAACTGCAATGCTGATGTTCACTATAATGTCCCTAAAGCACATAAATAGGCCTTGGTGTCACTGCAATAATCTGCTGTGTTGCTCACCAAATGAACTAATGCTCTTTCTGTGTTTTTCATAGCAACAGAGGTGTATTACATTGATGCTCTCAATACTGGTTGAAAGTAATTGCATTTTTTATTATTTACATGGTGGGGAGAAGCAGCCGTGTAACTCAACTGGAGGTGCCATCTGAAAAGGAGGAATGGTTTGCAGGTTTTTCCATGATTTTTCTCTTAGGAGGATATCTTGAAGACAGAGCTTCTAATTGAGTGGGTTGAGAATTTTCAGATAAACATATTTCAGTTCAGGAAAAAGAATTCGGTATAAATTAGTAGCTGAACTTCCTCCTTGGAAAAAAGGGGGAATCCTGAAAGATCTCTAGGAGTTTCCACTGCTGTGTTTCAGCTTAAGAAACAAACAGAAACTATTAATTTTTCTGTGTACTTAATAAAATCAAAGAAGACAACCTAAAAAAAAGAGCTTGCTTAATTTCTTTTAAAATTAGAACAGGGATATTTTCAAAATATTTCAAAACTTTAAGTTGCAAATGCCCTTCCATTTATGCTTAAAAAAATCAGTAAAAGAGTCTTTTTCAGTCTAGCAGAATAAACATCACAGAGCTGGTAACTGACAGAGAACTGAAATGAGTGGGCTTTTTAAAAAAGTATTAATTAATTACTAGAGCATCTACCATGGGATGTGGAGAATTTGCTGTTTCTCCCTGACTTTTTCTCCAGCTTGGATGTCTGCCTCAGAGACAGTCCTACAGCTCTGAGTTGTGTGTTTCAATACCTACCACTCGAGTAATGTTTTCTCAATCCCTTCCTATCAGTGCAAACTATGAATCTTTGACGTTCCCCATCTCATGCAAATAAGGGCAAAGTCTGTGGTTTGGAGCATAACATCTAATGTCAGAGTCAGTGGCTTGAGGAACACTGAAATATCTCACGAGGATAATGATTTTATATAGAAGCAAATTAGTCTGACAGCTGAAGTAGGGTTGTCGTCGTAATGGCTCACAACCAATTATATATATTTTTCTCTGTATAAGCAGTGGTTACATACCATCAGTAAAATGTCTCACTAATGAAATAAAGCAGCAAAGAACAAAAAGTAGTCCAATTTCCAATGTGTGTGTGTTCCCCACGTAATGCTCTTTTTCTTCTGCTTCACAGACTACTCCCCGTCTCCAAAACATTTACAGATGCAACACAGAGAAATCAATCCCTGTGCATTTTCAGTGCTAGTGTCTCATCCTGGGCCTTCCTTATCATAATGTGAGCAGGAGAAACCATGTCCCATGTCAGGGATTAGGATTCAGTGTGGGACTGAGCTGCCCATGGTTCCGCCATGCTGGCTCTGGCTTTATTCCAAACGCTGCCTGCCAAGGCTCTCTGGGGTTCCAGGACTCCCCTCTGTCCCTTTGACTCAGCTGAGCCTTCCAGAGCTCCATGGCTGTTGCCCAGGGCTATGTTTCTATTTTATATGTAATCCTTTGAAAGCAATAGCCAGTTCTGGCAGATGAATTATATTCTGTTGAGAAGCAGCAGGGGATGGCTGGGACCGTCTCTCTCTCTCCCTCTCTCCCTGAATTCTAATTTAAAGAGAGGAAACAAGATTTCATTGAATTTTAACAAATTAACCATTAATCACTTATGAAAACCTCCTGATGAGGACACGGATCGCCTGGGTTATGAATGGGAACAGCTTCATTTTGCTGTGATTGTTCGACCAAGTTAATCCCCAGCTCTCCTCTTTACCTCCATCATGCTCCTCACCTTGTTCCCTGTCTCCCTCACTGCTGCCTGCTCTTGTCTTCTCTCCCACACTTCCACCCAACACATATACCCTGCTCCCTCTTGTCCTCTTCCCTGGATGCACAGCCCCTGCTGAACCCATCTCTGAATCATTTTTGATGTCATGCTGAATATGGAAATTAAGGCAAAAACAAAGTCTTCCGCTGGCTGTGTGGTGTGAATATTTATGAGGGAGCCAGCAAGGAAGCTAAATAGGAGCTATGAGGGAGCCAGGCAGCGAGAATGGCAGCTGACAAGGGCTCATTCAGCAGCACAGCCTTGGCTGCCGGCAGCATCCCAGCAGAGTGGGGGCTGTGTGAGTGACAGAGCAGCAGCATCCTTGCCTGGGCATCACAAAAAAACTAAGTTGCAGCTGTTTCGCTGCTTCCTCTTTATTCCTCCCTTCTCCAGCTGATCAATTTCAGCTACAAAAATAATAATAATAAAAAAAGTCCTTGGATGTTGTTCAGCAGCAGCAGACGATTAGGCCTTAAAAATCAATGTTTATGTTCAACAGGGCTATAAAAACCAATGCTTCCCTCTGCTTATCAAATCAGGATTGGAAGCAGAAAAGCCCCTTGGCTCGTTACACAAAGGGTCATGGGTGGTGGCATATGGTGATGAAAAACTAACTCAAGACTGTCTCCTGGGCTGTTCCTCCTCCTGCTGCCATATTCCCATGCCTTTCCCACAGGGAGACATCACTCAGCTAAAACCACACAAGGGCTCAGAGCAGAGAGGGACACAACAGAGACCTGACGGGGAAAGAGTCCATAAGTGTATCCATTGGAGTCAGATCCAGATGGAAATCTGAGAAATGCCATCTTTTTTTCCTTTCCTTTCTTAAGGCTAAAGCAGACCTGTGAAGGAAACTGATCTGGAGCTGGGTTAGGCATGGGACAATGGGGATAAAAGTCCTGAAGTGAATCATCCTTCCTTTTGTTTGCTCTGAGGTTTTCAGAGCCTCTGCAAGGTGATTATTTTGTTATCTGGACTGTGGGGATGGGGCTATTCCTGCTGCCAGGCACAGGATACGTGTGGAGCAAGGGGAGAAACTCTACCTCTTCAGGTCATAGTCTTTTGTGTAATAAATCCTGATCCTGTCACTGAGATGCTGATGGTCTCTAACTTACCTGGTGTCTGAAGATATTATAAAATAGAAGAGCTTTTTGGTTGTGGGGTGTGCAAATCCCAGTGACTGAGCTGTGTGCTTTCCTGAAGAACACCACACTTTCTCTTCCTTGCCTGGGTGGCATCACTTTTAAGTGTCCTGAGAATGACAGGTCCTCTCAGAAAGCATGTTTGAAATGATTTAGCAATTAACTGCCAAAAGAATGGGTGCTCATGAGAATCAGTGCCCCAATGGCACCAAACACCAAATATACAGGCTGGGCAATTCTTTTATTGCAATAAATAAAAAGAGGGCCACTCAGTCACCAACCTACTGTGGGTTCTGTCACTACTTTTCCTTGCCCAGACCCAGGATTTTCCCCATCCAGTATCTTTCACCAGTTCATCTTCAGAGTGTTTTGTACTGAACCTTTTCGTGTCCACTTACAAACTGAAGCACAGGACTTTTTGTAATGATGTAGGACTGTGAGGCTCCCTCCTTAATTATAACCCCTTTGCAATGATGTATAACCTTGCCTGACACAGCTGGAAACTCTTTTCACTTCTCCATACATACTGTGGGTTATACATATAGCCGGGCTAGAAATTGCTTCGTCCATCAGGGTAATCCTGTAAATCCTTCTCCCTGCATCCAGGACGTTTCTGGTTGTAGAGTTGGTGTTTTTTGCTATTTTTCACTCTTTTCCCACCAAGCCTTCAACAGAAGAACCCAAAGCCTACAGTGAGACACAGCCCAATAGATGGACTTGATGGCAAAAACCAATCTGAAACAGAAAATAAGAAGGCAAAAGGGTGAATTTAATGAGGTGCAATGAAAACACTGATGTATAAATCCCATGGGATAGGATGATGGAATAAATCACCAGTGCCATAAGGAAAAGTGGCTCTACAGCCTGGCATTGTAGCAAATAAGATGTCTGGAACATGCAATATAGGAGGCTTTTAAATTAAAATTGATTAGGCCATCTATCTCTGTTGATAAATGACATTGAAATCCTATAGGCAACCTAGGCAAAATCATCCTAAGAACACTCCTAAATTTTGTGCCTTTGCTCATCCTGCAGTCCTTATGGACATTTATATGACTTGTATGAGCAAAAATAAACTTGAAAAGACAAATCTCAATTTTCTTATTTCCAAGGGGGCTGCAACAGAAGGTGCTGTACAGAAAACCTGAGTATCTCTGTGTCCCCAGATGTATCACTGCTTGGTTATTAGTCATGATTAGTCATTTTCTCAGTTGTTAAGTCACTCTAAAGATCTTTCCTCAATCATAGATTGCATTAAATCTCCACTTATTTACTCATTGCAACCCATCAGTCATTTCGACAGTGAGAAGTTGAAAAAAACTTTAGGAGAGCAGAAGGTTTATTTCAGATTTGGCTTCAGTTAAATCAGTAAAGCTACAGCAAAGGTATTTTACATGCCATTCGCAATGTCTGAGTTAGTGCACATTGTTTGCATGTTGTCTCCAACTTCGGACATTAGTTCCATTAAAAAGATTTCTGGGGGAAGTACAGCTCAGTGAGATGACCATCAACCATATAATGTACAAAATCATTTGAAACTCAGTATTTTACTTCATTAGAGCTGATTAATAAATACAAAGAGCAGCCACTAAAACATTTTTAATTCTACATTAGAAAGCTCTAAGCAATGAATAGAAGCTTTCTCATTATCATTTGTGAAAGTGCAGATAAATAGGAAGCAGCTTCCCAGGTAGATCATAACTCACTAAAATATATTAATGGCTTGGCTACATGGCTGCAGAAATGGTGCAACATCCTGACAGCGACTTACTGCTCCTGGACATCTCTGTAGCAAAAAGCCCAAACAGCCAAGCTCAGGAGAGGCCATTATTTAAATAGCTGTCTCATTTCATGTAATTTCAAGTTCAATGGTGCAGCAATTCCACAGTATTAGATCTACTGAATGATTATTAAAATCGCACCTATTCAAGATTAACTATGAATTAATTATGAGAGGAATTCAGAAATTCAGATGCCTCCTGAGATAGGCTCTGGGGCAAGGATAGGGTAAGTGTCAAAATCTGGCACAGGCTTAACCTGTTATGAATTTCTCCAAGTGTAGGTTCCCCTTCACCTCAGCAGCTATACAGGACAGGTGATTACTTGCACCCTGGATGTGCATAAGGGGCACAGCTGGCAAGTCAGATGAGCTGTGCCCTAGGTGTGTTATTTTTCTCCACTGATGAGGAAGGGAGTCCAGCTGATTAACTCAAATGTAGAGAACGACACCTACATCTCCTCAGAATAAGTCCCCACTGGGGCAGATATAAAGCACTCAATCACTGAAGGAGATAACAAGCTCATTGTGGGATGAAGGTCTTGATGTCCCATCAAACCTGAGTTTGCAGAGTAAATTGCAGAGAATTGGTTAGAGTTCAGGTGTTGAGTTGTACTCCACAGACAGAGCAAATCAGTGACTGGAATACCTGTGAGATAGTGAGGCTTCAGCAGCTTGTATTGTATTGCAACTGAACTCCCCCAGGCTCCCTCTATTCCTCCTTCCCTTTATCTCTCAAGTCTGCTGGGACTCTTTTCTCCTGTCAGTTCTATACAGGTGTCACTCAGGCACTGTGGCAGTGGGGAGCTTTAGCAGCTGGACAGAGGGAAGTGGTGGAATAGCTCCAGATGTTTCTGTGCACAGCAAACGGAACAAATCACTCCTATTTCCCTGTCTACAAAAGGTTGTAAGAAGGCAGCCACTAAACATTAGACCACCTGGCTCAGAGAAGGTCTCTGGCAATGTGAGGGACATCAGTCATTTCTAATAAAGGAAATGGTCCTTGGTGCCTCTCTCCATGCTCTGTAGTCTGGGAAGGGAAAGGGAAGCTGCAGATATTTGTGACACATTGCTCACAGTTTCCTTGACTGCTTGCAATAATTCAGCTCTACAGCTCCTCATGGACAGTCAGCATCTCCTCTGTTTCTATTCTATTCCACTTTCTCAGCATGATAAAGGATGATGGAGTGAGCTCTGACGAGCAAAGGTGGGTTAGAAGCTGCTGATGACTCCTACCAGCAGCAGCTAAGCAAGACTGGAGAGATCTAAAGCAATGAAACCCTTTTCATTTTGACTTCATCCCCCCAAAGTAATTTCTGAAGTTGCAAGATCTTGGGGAGAAGAGGGTCTCATTGTCAAAGAATCCCTCATGGATTGAAGATGAGACCTTTCATTTGCCAAGAAAACTTGGTGGCAGGGCTGTTAAAATCTGGACCTGTATTTCCTTGTTCTGTTATGTGAGCCAAGAAAGAAAACCTTTTCCTTTCTGAGCCTATCTGAGCAACCTGTCCCAGGGTCTCACCACCCTCTCCTGATGCAGCAGATGCTCTTCAAAGATATTACTGAACACCTCTGGAACCAGCTGTGCTGTGCAAGTGTTACTCAGGCAGGGCAGAGCTCACTGCATGACAGTCCTGTTCTCTTCCAGCAGGGCCACGATTAGTCTTCTTTACCCAAACCTGTTGTACTTCACCTACATGCCCAAAGATACACAAGAGCCACACCAAACAGCATGCGTTAAAAAACATCTTCCAGCTGGCAGGAATTTAGGCTTGGACCCAGTATCTTGCCACCTGACATCTCCACCCAAACTGTGGGGAACCTCAGGAGAATCAATCTGTGAGCAGGTTGAATTGTTCTATTGGGGTCAATCCTCTTCTTGCCACCCCAATCCTCCTCAGCTCTTTGGGAGTGTGCAGGATTTTGTGGCTGGGCATGCAGAGCAGCATCCAACCATGAGGAAATGTGATAAGAGAAGACACCTCCACAAGGGTGTTTTAAGGGAAATGGGCTGTACTGGGGGGCTGGCACTAAGCAAAGGCCACCATGCTGGAGACATGCATGAATTCAAATTTTAATCACTACTATTTTTTTCAGCAATTTTTTTTCCTTCCCCACTTGTGAAATGGCCCTGAAAGGAGCCCAGCTGGAGATGCATATACTGTATTTTCTCATTAGAGTTTGGCTGTCCCCTCCAACTCCTCCTTTCTGCTTCAAACTGTCTCCTAAGCAAAACGCGAAGCCACCAGTGTTCCAGTGGGTTCAGCATTTGGCAGAATGAATTTGTTCATTGCTAATTAAAACAAAAGATTTCTAAGGCGCTTTGCACTTTGGTTTATTAGTTTTCCAGTGTGATAGCAAATCGGAGCCCTTGTTACACTGTCAGCAGAACTATTATTATTATTATTATTTATTATTTACAGTACAACTTGTGACTCACTTCCTATGTTGGTGGATCTTTCACCATCTGTTAAAAAAATAATAGCAGTCATTTTCTGAAATATTATTCTAATCCAAATGTTAAAATAGAACCATATGAAGCCAATTAAATAGAGCATGTGTTGTTAATCTGAGTTACTTCAGCTCAGCTAAAAAAAAAAATAAAAGAAAAGGATTGAGATTGTAAAGCAAAGATGCAGATTTCAGAAATCCATGGAGATTTTGCCAACAGTTCCCCGGAATTTTAAATTTCAAGAGAAAAAATTTGTAAAAATGTCATCTTCCAGGCTAAGTTTAGGAGCAGATACAGATCCAAACCTGGACGTAAGACTGCAGCTCCAGACCAGGCTTTATGGGAATCCTTAAAAGATCAGAAAATTTCAATTTCAATCCCTTTAATATTTAGTGCTCTTTGCTGTTTTTGTTCTGACTCTGAGTGAAGTAAAAAAACACTTGATCTGGGTTGGTAGCCTCCACCTGAGAGTTTTATGTAAGCTTATGACTAATTAACATGAAGTTCCCAGGTGGTGCTTCTGAAGACGCTGCCCCTGCCTGCAGAAGTCAAGGAGAGATGAAGCAAAAGCCTCATGAGGAGATGATGGTGGTCAAGCAGGAGCCTGCTCTCCCTGCAGCTCGGGGATCAATAGCAGCACCGCTTCAAACACACACGTGCCAGCCTTGCTTTGGGCTTCAGATCTCTGAGCTTGGGTCAAAGCACATTTGAAACAGGTGGAGTTTTACCTGATTTCATACCAAAGACCTTTTTTTTCTTTTTTGTGGTATCTCTGAGCAGGGTGTGCAGTCCGGTTCTTGCTGAACTTGGTTTGGGTGCGATGTTACAAATCCTGTGCCTGCCTTTGGGGTAGAGGGGCTTGATGAGCTTAAGGGATGCGAGTGTATCTCACCTAGTGGGGTGATCACAGCTGACCTCATGCATCCTGTGCACAAGGGGGAGGCAACCATCTCACAGGCAAATCAATAATTTGAATTATTTTCTGAAAGAAGGAAAATTTAGGTTAGATATATGGAAGGAATTCTATACTGTGAGGGTGGGGAGGCCCTGGCATAGGTTGGACAAAGAAAGTGTGGCTGCCCCATCCCTGGGAGTGTCCAAGGCCAGGTTGGACTGGGCTTGGAGCAACCTGGGCTAGTGGAAGGTGTCCCTGCCCATGGCAGGGCTTTGGAATGAGACGATTTTTAAGATCCCTTCCAACGCAAACCATTCTGGGATTTTATGATTTGAAGTGTCTGCCTTTCTCTGTGAACACCTGGAGAGAGCTCTGACAATTGAAACCCAAACCCCAGTCCTTCCCCAAAGGCTTTTTCATAATTTTTTTCAGTCCAGGATGGAAAAGTTCCTTGCAAACCAGTCTCCAGTGGGACATCCTTGTCTTCTTGGGGTGAGAAAATGTTGGGATGCAGCATTCTCCATTGTGGGGAGCGGAGCCGGGTTGTGCCCCAGCCCTGCCCCTGGAGCTGGGGATGCTGCCGAGCTGCATTCCTGGCTGCAGTTATTTATATTCCCCCAACAGCCTTGTTTACACAAACTGCATGAATGCAAATCAACGTGAGGAAGTGCTGGAGCCAGCGAGGTGTGCAGCAGGAACAGGCTACCGGGATTGGTTTTAGTAATGTAGTGTTAACACAGCCACACATGGCTACACACACTTTCATACCCAAGTGAGGGAGAGGGTGAGGGAACACTCATTACCTGGGACACTGGCCGAGTCCTTGTACCTTGACAAGAGATAAAAAATAAAAATGGACTTCATTATCACTGGCTGCCTGTCAATCACCTGCTGGTGCACCAGGCTGCCTTACATTTCTCCGAGTGAAAGGTTCCCATCACCACTGGCCGGGGAGGAAAGCTGGATGTGTGAAAGGAGACAGAGCAGGGAACATGATGACTAGCACTACTCCAGTGGCTCCTCTCGTGCCCTGCAGCACTTGTGCACTCAAACACAGCCTGCTGAGAAGGGCTTTGTCTGGGAAACACCCAGGTATAACAAATGTGATGCTGAGAGGAGGTGGGGGCAAGGGATGTCCAGTGGGTGACACCTGGGTCACCCAGTGCACCACATGTCTCCAGATCCCATGGGTCATGTCAGAGGGTGGCATCAGCTGGCTCCCCCTAAACATTCACCGCCTGAATTCACTACTTCCAGCCTGCAAACTAGAGGCAACTGTATGAGAGAAAATTTTCTGATATTTACATACTGAATTTTGCCCTCTAGGGATCCCAGGTGCTGTCTTTGGAGATCTTTAGGGTTACTCCCTGCCTCTATTTTTTTTGGCAGTAAGATGGGGTTAATGGTGCTTCAAAACAGCTTTACCAATGTGCTGCCAAGATCTCTTGAGTGGCAGCGACCTTTTATTTAACCCATCAGCATCGAACTGTCTTTCATTCCATCACTATGTATTCTCAGAAGGTTTTGCTGGCAATTCAGTCTTTTTTTCCCCTGCACTTATATTTTCCACAGTACAATAAAACAATAATAATAAAAATTATTAAAACAAGTTCCTTGCTAGTTTATGGTAATTAAAAGCAATAAATATTTCTGCATGCAATACTGTAGACCTTGAATCATCGGTGGGTCAATACTGCTTTCCTGGTGAGGCTGGGTAATAAATCTTTATTCCTTTTTGAATGGAAATAAGGATGGGATTTTATTCATGAATTCTGTGACCCGTTGAAGTGACATTTTCAAAACAAACACTCCAGAAATGAGGAGTTTTCTCTGCAGAGTGGGTTAATCTGCTCTCTTCGCAGCGTGTCTCTTTCATACTGATGATTTGCCTGATGCCTTTTTAATCCCAGCAGCAACTTCTCAGCGAGAAGGAAGAAAACTAAAATAAAACAAAGTAGCTTGGAGAGAACCGAGACGCCTGTGCTGGGAGGGGGCTGCGGTGAAGGGGGCACAGGATGCTGTGGAAGGGCTCTCTGAAGATCCTCTTGCTCGGCACAGCTGGTGCTGCAGATTCAGGTCTAGTCACGCTCTCGCTCGTGCCGAGCTCGGGGTGGCCTTGAAGTCCCAGCCCTGCACAGCTCCATCGCTCCTGCCTCCTGAGCTGTCGGCCTTCATTAGCTTCCAGCACTACATGGAGGGTGTTTCTCTGAACCCAGATCAAAAGGCAGCTTTTTGTGCTCGTCTGCCATTGCCCTCATTTGGTTGTGTAATCTAATTGGCGTGGGGTGCTCTGCGGCCACAGAGCGGGGCGGGGGTTTGTAAAACAAACTGGCAAAGTCATGCTTGAGAATTCCCACAGTGTCCTCCTCCTGCTGAGCATTGCACAGTGCCAGGGAGGCAACAGGAAGGGGTCTCTGCCTTTTCTCTTTCTAAGAGGCTGCTCTTCCTTTGGAGGAGCCATAGTGAGAGGAGTCTTCTCCAGCAGAAAGGATTAATTGTCAGCTGGGTCACTGCTTGCCATTTTGCAGGGGCATGGAGTGATGGGACAGGGGGGAATGGCTTCAAACTCACAGAGAACAGGATTAGATTGGCTGTCAGGAAAGAATTCTTCCCTGTGAGGGTGGGGACGCCCTGGCACAGGTTGTCCCATCCCTGGAAGTGTCCAAGGCCAGGTTGGGCAGGGCTTGGAGCAACCTGGGCTAGTGGAAGGTGTCGCTTCCCATGGCAGGGGGTAGAATGAGGTGGGCTTTGAAGTACTTTCCCACTCAAACCATTCTATGATTCTGTGATCAAACTATATTTTCAGATTCACTCAGGCCACGTTTGTGGTGGTGTTGTCTGCAGTGGAGTGGCTGGGAAAAAGCAGCTTTCCTCTCTGGGGCTCACATGGATCATGCCGTTTCTGAGCAGCACTTTCCCTTTCCTGCTGAACTTATTTGTTTTCTGAGGTCAGCCTCCAATTCCATCGACAAGACATCACTCAGAGACAAGCAGTTTGGCCCAATTTGCCAAAATTCCGAGCTCACTGCTTTCCTGAAGAGCTGAGTGCTGCCAGATGATCCAGTGCATGCAGCACCTGCAGAAGTTTCCTGTTCACCTCTTCCTCCCCTGTCATCCTCACCACTTGGTTTGTCAGCCAAACCTTACGGGTCCAGGCCTTGCTCAGGTTGCTGTGAATGTGTGGCAGGGACTGCAGGCAGGTGGGTCTGTGACAGCTGAGCCCTCTCTGGCCGTGCTGTGTTGGTTGGAGAAATAGGGCACGTCTAAATCCCTGCCTACCTGAGAACGTGAACCTTTTACAAACGTCACCTTGCTAAGATGTCTGGATGTGGTGCTCACAGGAGTCTGCTGACATCAATGATGTGAACCAAGACGGGTCATCCCTCCTCTTTCTGCCAGGATCACCCAGGAAGCTCATCCATGGGTTGGGAGCAGCCCTGTTATCAGCCACTTCCTTAGACAGCATGGGTTTTTTTTAAATCTTGCTGAATATGAAGCACATTCAGGCCTCACAGAGAGGAAATGTGAAGCATTTTGACCTCCTGCAGTGTCTGGAAGGATACAGGTGCTGCAGTGTCCAGCCAAACCTCCCTTCAGATGGGACAGGGCTGTTGTCTGGTGGCCCTCATTCAAGCTGACATTTGAAACAAAAGAGACTGGAGTGAAACAACACTTCCCCCTTATATTCCAAGCACTGAAGTGGCAGGAGTACTCACCAAGATTAATTTGAGTTATTTTAATTATGATTTTCTCCCTTCTCTCTTCTCCCTCCTCCTCTCTCACATATGCAGCCTGGACAGGGAACTGCAGGTTTTCTTCCACTTAGGATTAATTAAAAAGGAAAAGTCAATAAGTTTCTCAGCAATTACTGTCTTTTCCATTTGGTCATTCGAGACAGTAAGGGGCTCAGAAATTGAATTTCAAGAAGAGAAAATCATGTCTCATGGATCCCAGTACATGGTTCTTGGAGGGAGAAGTATCTGCATTTTCCTTTGCCTGCCACTCTGTCTGGGAGAGGGCAAGTGGTGTTACAGGTGGGAGACTGGAGGTGATAATGACAAGCTTGGACTGCTCTGGGTTTTATTGATGTTTTCTTTACCAGATAAGGTGACTGGTCATTATCACAACCCTAATCCAAAGCCCTCATCCGCAGTCCTTGTAAATCAATGGAAATCTTTCTCCAGGCATCAGTGATCTTTGGATCAGACCTCACCTGACGCATGCAAACACAACAAACAATTCAGCCGTAAGGTACAGCTGCTTCCCACATTTCTGCTGTGGCTTTCAGCACTTGTTCCTTTGTTCTGAGACTGTGTAAGGACAGTACAACACACCACAGGTTTGCATGTCACGTTTCTTAGGAAATACTGGAGCTGCAGTGGGGAAAGGGTGCAAATCCAGAAGGAAGGGAAAGGAAGTACCATAAGCAGAGGCTCAGAGTGATACAGGAGGGGAAAAACAGAAAAGAGAGCAAGAAATCCCCTCAGTTTTGTTTACAGCGGGGCCACTCCATATGAGAACAGAATCACTCCCCCTCCTCTCAGTCTAAACTCAGCAGAAAGAGAACTTCTGCTTTATTTTCACATTCCCACTGAGTTGTTTTCTGCAAGTATTTCTTGGAATGAAACAGAAGAAAAATGAGAAAAAAGCCCAACCACCCAAAGTCTGTGCGTGCTCTTTTGCTAACAAACCCAGTTTGCCCCAGAGAGCCTGCTGGGTGTGAGCGATGCTCCCTGCAGCTTTGTTTAGGAAAGTTACATTTGCTTCTCCCCCAGCGTGGCCATTAACAGCCTTTTCCCAGAAGTGAGTCTTCTTTTGTTTACCTGAAATTGCCGGGGAACAAAATAAATCTAGATTCAACGAGTAAATAAATAAATGAATAGATAAAGGGGGAAGAACCAGAGAGAGTTTGACTGGGAAAATATCAAATCTCAAAGAAATAGACCTAAAACTTGTGAGGCTGGGTGCCTCTTGGAGCGCTCTCTGCAGCTCCTGGCTGGCTGGAGCCTGGCTCCCAGCAAGACTGATTGCACTGTCATGGCAAACAGCATGTAAAAAATTGTGCCTCATTTTATTAGCTGGAAAACAGTGTTTAATGCAGCTGGAGCTGCAGCTCAGGGTAAACGATGGAAGTTCCCTTTTGGAAAACTGTCGGGACTGGTAATGACATCATTTCTCCAGGAGTTCGATCCCGTCAGGACTGTGGCTGGCTGGGCTTGGTTTTCTCTCCCTTACAAATGCACCATTCTCAGAGAGTTCAAGGGCTTTAGGCCTGTTCTGAGCCAGAGAACATGGGGATGGTGGGAGGCAGCCACCAGCCTTGGTCAATCCATCCTGAAGGGCAGGTAAGGATTTCCCTCGTGGTACGGCAAATCCCTGTTGGAGACCCTGAGAACCAGGATTGATCCTCATCTAATAACAGCAGCAATAACGTTTCAAAGCTCTCTCTGCACGCCGGCACTGTGAAATGTGTTGGAGACCAACCTTCCCTGACTTGTGTCTTTCTGCACAAGGGCCCTGAACCCTCCTCTGCAGCTGAAAAGTCACTGAGGAAATCCACAATCACTGATATTTCACTCCCATCCATTAGATTCTTATTATAATTTCTAGGTGAGATAGTTCATGACATAACAGCAGAACAAGTGATGGATAGACTGATCTGAGGAGTGAGAGGTGCCAGCATTAAAACCCATTTACCACCACCCATTCCTGTGTGCCAATGTACCCACAGGGCACCAGCCCTGGCTTGGAGGCACAACAGCCACGTGGGCAGGGCTGTCTGCTTAGTGAAGTGATTCATGGTCAGCTCTTTCTCTTAAGGAAAGGTTGCAAGGTGAATCCTCCAGGTTCCCATTGGAGATGGGATAAATCTCTGCACGTGCCAATCCACAGCACACAATGAACATGAATTTTCAGCTGACTTCAGCAGAAAATGTGACTTACTACTGGTTTTCTGTCTATAGAGCTGGAGTATTGAGCTCCCTGCCATTCAGAGCTAGACAGATATCCAGTGATTCATTAGAAAAATCCAGTCCCTCTCTCCTCCTGCAAGTTGGCTACTCACTAATTGCAAAATTCCCAACTGTTCTTCATTGCTAAAATGTCAATTTACAAATGTCTTTGGAGAATGGAAGTCAAGGCCACTACACTGTTCACAAACAGTTCATTGAAAATATCCAACATTCCAAGTTCGAATCCAGGTTCCATAGGTGGTTACATGAGCCTTATTGTGTTATTTCTGATCTCTGGTTGGGCAAGTTGTGTAACTAATCACATCAGACCCAGCATCCATTTTTGAACTGCATGTTCATGTGTGTAATTTGGAATATGCTTTTGGAAAATATTAAGCTATTTGAGTTCCAAATTGACTTTTGATGAGTATTCGTGCTGGTAAAGCTCATTTGCTGGAATATTTGTGGAAAGCAGCCATAGAAACAGACCAGGAGATTCAAAGCAAATTTGTTCAGGACTTCAAATGAATATACACAGACATCTTTCTGCAGTATTCACTCGCCATTAGTCATGTTGCAGTAATACCTGCAGTACACACTTACAACTGAGTTACACTTCCCTCTGCAAGGCTGTGCTTGTGAGATTTATTAGCTCAGTGGTTTCAGAATGGATTTGACTGAGATTTTTAATACCGAGTTCCCAGCTTGGAGGGACACTTTTTTATTCCATCCCCTCGTGCCCCCTCCCCCTTCCCTCAGCCAACCATTACAATAATTTAAGCAATTGATCACTTCTATAGCTCAAAAGCCTGAGCACAGAAGAAAAGGAGAGGAAAGTGGTGGCTGGGGGGACAGTCAGAGGATTTTAAACAGTGAAGCAGAGCAGCTCCATGTTCTCTCTTAAGTTGCCTTTCTCATGCTCAGTGAGAATCCCCAGAAGCGTGAGTAATAAAAAGAAATGCTCTAGAGATAGAAATTAAAGGACAATATGTGAAATCTCATTTACAAGTGCGAAGCAAAGGAGGCAGGATCCAAGTGCTATATAGCAAAGCAGGCTGTAAATCAGCATTTATAAGAGCAACTTGGCAGGTGGGTTTTACCTCTCACCGACCTGCCTTTTTTGTTAGTCAACAGGCCAAAATGTGCTCTTTGTTACATTCAAACCACTCTGAGGTAAATGTACTGAATTTAAGGAGCTCAGCAGTCATAGATAGGAACAGAGTGTGCCACAAAGAGATCTGGTAGGGAAATTTCATTTCTCAGAAACCTTGCCTAAAGCAAAACCTCTCCAAAAGGGTGTCATTTACAGAACCACCAGAGCCTGTAAATGAGAATATCAAAATGTCTTCCCAGTAAGGTATCATCCAGTTGTGATGTCACTGCAATTGCCTATACCGTTATCCAAAGCTTTCATTCTGCTCCACCCCACCCACACCTCTGCTCCTGTGTTTTTCACATCCAGTTTATACTTACTGGGACAAGCTGTCTGGCACCAGGAATTTTTGTCCACTTGCACACAGCATCAGAGTCTGGGGCTTGAGTACATCAAAATTCAGGGCACAGCCAGAATCACTACTCTGGGGCTGTTATTTGGTCAGGCTGCAGCAGGAAAGTCTGTCAGAAGATCCCATGGTAATGGGATGGCCCACATGGACCTGTCAATGCCATGCTTGACCACTGGCTTTGTCTCTTGCCATTTCCCTGTGTCTCTCAGGGCTTCACCACTGTGCTGCACAGTGTCAGAATCCCAGGCAAAGCCCCTTGAGCTCACAGAAGAGGAGCTGTTTTTGTCACCAGAGAACGGTGTCTCAGCGCATTGTTCACCATAACCACATGCTGATTGAGTCATGTAGTAACAAAACACCTGCCCTATAAACATAAAACAAGCTGTCACAGCACATCAACACATGAAGACGCAAAACAATACTGGAGCAGGGTACCAGAACTACATGCTGGCTTCCAGTATCATTGTGGAAAATAGCTGTTCTTACCCAGACAAAGGAGGCTTTGAGTTTTCTGTTTGAAAACTCTGGTGCATTTTGCAAGAGTTATTTCCATCATTCTCTGGAATGGAGAGACAAAGGCATTAAAAAGTTTAATCATGCATGCTAAGAATGGAACAGAGTTCACCTGAGGCAGAAATAAGACTTAAACCAAAGGCATCTAATACGTGTTTTTCTCTTAGCACTAGTCCATTACAGGAAAGTAAAAATGAAAAGGGACCAACCTCAGCAAGAGCCCTGCCCCATTCTCCCTGATCACAAACAGGAACGGTGAGAGAAAGTCCATACCAAGAACAAAATATTCCCACATGTCTGATTTGAAAAAAAATTAAACCCTTTACCGGAAAATACATTTCAAAAATCAGTCAACTTGCTTTTCCTTGCCCTTCTCCCTTCCATGGCAGAAGGCTGGAGACAGATCCCCATGGCTGCCCTGCATCCCCTGAGCACCTCTGGCCTCTCCTCTCTGCAGAGCCTCCCACGTGGGCAGATTGAGCCAGGAGACTTGGCCACAGAGCCAGGGACACAGGCTGTGTCACCCAGACATCTACACAGGTATCTCTGACCTGAGATATCTCCTCTCTGGCATTTTCTGCAATTACCCTGATTTCCTGACCTAATGTGACTGTTGCATAATTTGCTTTTCTCTTTACCTGCTCTCACTGGACACCATCCACAGCAGATCTAATTCAGTTAATAGAAGAGGAAAACCACACAGGGATGGGAAGGGGCTTAGACACTTCTGCTTTGCAGGAAATGTTTACAAAAGATCCTTCTCTAGGTAGGTTTTGAGCTGTGGTTCTTCCTTGGGCACAGCCCTGCAGACCTGTACCCCACACCAAACCATATGAAAGAAAGTCTGACTTTGGCTGATCACAGGGATGTTTGTAACACAGAGACTGATCAAAGGTGTTGGCACTTCCTGGCCTAGATCAGCTCATGGTCTGGGTTTGCTGCTCATGAATGAAACTTCTCTTCTGACCAGATTTCTGTTTTGGTATGTGATGCAGTGGCCAGGTATGTCCTGGGGCTGAGAAAGCTAAAGGAAGAAAGGGTTTAATCTGGCATGAAGCCTTGGTCACAGCTGGGCCTACAGAAGTGCTACTCTTTTAGTTTTTCATGAGAGTCAACAGTGTGCTTTGCTCTTAGAAGCTACTTTTGGTCAGGTTGAGTTATTGCTATTCAGTCTTTGGAGACGGTCTTGGGAAGGCTCTGGGCTGGAGGTGGGATGTTCTCTGCAGAGTTCTGCCCTCGAGAGGAAAAGGAGCAGCTGGGAATGGGGACGCCCTGCAGCTTTCCTTTCATCTCTTTCACTCCGGCTGAAGAAATTGAGGAAAGGACTTTCCAGTGTTGCAGCAACAGGGAATCTCCCCTATGGCACTGGCAGCTCAAATAGACACTCCACTATCACTATGTAAAATATAATCCAGATGTTTAACTTCCTTCAGTGCCAAGTCCAGGGCTATAATAGTTTGGGGTCACTTAAGCAAAGCCACCCTGAATATCTGAACAAGGAATGAAACCACAGCTTGGATTAAACCAGCCCCTGAGGCTTCAGAGCTTCAAGGGCTGCAGTTCAAAACATTTCACCCAAACATTCTTATTCTCATTCAAAAACACACACCTCCAAGTATTTCCAGTGCTGCAGCTTTCTCTTTGAGCAAAGAATTTGGGAATCAAATTCTGGCAGAACAAAAATACTTTGCAAAATGACACCACTCGTAATAGCATTTTTATGCTCTTTGCTTCTGAAAAAATATGCATTTAGAAAAGTTGGGTATATGGGAATGTGCTTATTATATGGGCAATGCCTGCAGTCAGTTAGATAATGTGATCTCATTGCTGGGCTATAATGTGGAGCCTGTAACTCCTTGAAACGGGCATTGTCTTTTTGTTCCATACTTAGACATTCCCAGCACAACAGGGTCTTGGTCCAGGGCTGAGGGTCCCTCTGTGTTGCTGGAATGCAGATCAGTGGTGGGAAGAAGGTCTTTAGTATTCAATTTCATGCTTCTAAGTGTCCCAGTTTTGAACATGGAATGCAATTATCATAATATTACAAGCTGGCAAAATGATAGTTGTGGGTGAAAATGCATTTTCTGTATGGTAGGAGGATTTGTCAGGTTAAAGCCAAGCAAAATATTCTTTCCTTTTTTTTTTTATTCCTTTTTTCTCTTTCCTTTTTTTTTTTTTTTGTAATTTCACTTAAGTAAATGAAGAAGATCTGACCCATACTTTTTTTTTAATGCTAAATTAATGGCATGGATGAGTCACCAGATTGTTATTAAAATAAGAGGACTGCATGGCTGACCATGCTAATAACACCCCCTTCAAAGCTCAGCTGCCTTTACTGTGCACTTGAGAGAACAGGCACAGTCCCTGGGCAGCTGAGGAAGTCAGGAGTAAGATTTGCAACACAGTCCTGTCTCACTCAGAGTTCAGGGGACATGGACCTTGTTCCATCCTCCTCCTCCAGCTGATGGTGAGAGTTAATCAGAACCTGTTCACCAGCTGCTTGTTGGTGTGCCAAGGTTTTGCACGTCTTGGTGGCTTGTGTTTAATGCCAGACCTTTAAAGCCTAGATCTCCAACACAAGAATTATGTTTTATTTGGGTTTATATTTGGTTTTAACTGTATTAGTCTGGCATCTCTTAATGAATTGATCACAAGAGAAAAGGGTGAAACAAAAGTTCGAGCCCTGTGAGCATTTCTTTGGTAAAGAAGAGAGGACATCTCAGTGTCTTGTTAATCAACCTTCTTCCTTCTCAGTGTGCTCAAAATGTTGGCCTGGTGCCCTGAAAATCCTGCTCTGCAGGCTCTTGTGTCAAATGCCACCTAGAACCTGCTTTTTGGCTGAAGAAGGGCTGAAACTGCTCTGCTCAGACATGCACAGAAGGAGCTGGAGCTGGAGCTGGTGGGTACCTGCTGTTTGTGGAACATCTGCCTTCTCCTCCCCCACAGCCATGAGGTGGCATTTGGGTGCAGATCTTTTGGTCCCTCAGTGAAAAATATATGCCAGGTAAACGTGTGAGGCTGCATCCTCCTTTGGAGGAGGATGTGTTTGGCTTTGAGTGAATCCCACAGAAGCAAAGAGGAAAATCCCAATGTGTCCCTTTCCTGCACCCTCCCTGTGCATCTGTGTCATGGCTTAGCTTTGCAAAAGGAGCCACTGAAGCACCGTGGGCTCTGTAAGCCAGGATGCTTAATAACCCCCAGGTTGATCATTTACCACACAACTAATTGCAACTTTTTCAAGGTTCCCATTTGTGCCCTCTCCCTCCCCTGCCTCCTTTTTATTTCCTGTGTCCAGGGCCTTGAAATCCTTGGGCTTGACACAATAATTGATGGCTTCTGGCTGTACAAACATAAAGCCTGGAATCTAAATAGAGCCAGATGGAGCTTGTATTGTATTGTGTGTTTTTCTTAAATAAGGGAAAGATTTATAAATTGATGAAATTTATTGTAAATAAGAGAACATTGTCCCTTTATAATAGTCTATTGTAACTGAAAATCACCCAGGAGTAGTCTGCTCCTGGGTCACATTAATACTTTGTTTTCCATTTGCTGCTCTCCTGAAGAGTTCACACAGATGCTTTGTGTCTCCTGTACCTACCTGGGCTCTGTGTGTGACATTCACTCTCTCAGCAAGCTGCCGAGCTCACAAATACTGGTATTTTGTAGCCAAAATTACCGTTCTGGGTAAGTCTTATCTAAACTAAATGAGACCAAGACCCTCGGGCTACAGAAGGTCAAAACCTGGCCTGTAAACTTTAATAAAGCTTGAAACGATCAGATGGAGGCAAACAGGCAGCTCTTTAGGGATCAGGTGGGACTTCTGGGACCTGCAGACACCCACATTTAGAGGTGATTTCCCCTTAGCAATAAAAGACACATCCTTCACCCTGGTTACCTGAGACTTACTCACAACTTACGCTCAGCTGTAGGAACAGGCTCATGTTTCAGGGTTCAGGACATTGGGATGGGAACAGTTGGGATTGGTCATTACCAGTATAGTTAGGTTTGTTTCCAGTATTACCAACATATTTACCTGAAGAAATTATCAGGAAAGCTGGTAATGTCCCCAGAAGAAGGGAAATGTTTTGCAGCTGTGTTTTGACTTGGTTTTCACTCGATCAGTCTCTGCACAGAGATTCCCTCAGTAGCACCTTCAGCTCCTTGGAGGCCTTGAAGAAAGATAGATGCTGTCTGAGCCTCCTTATGCTTCAGTCCTTGGCATGTTTGTGTTTGTTTTGTTTGATTGTTTGTTTGTTTTTCCCATTTGTTAAAGGTTAGAATCAGTATCAGCTAAATTTTGTGTCTCTAGCTGGCTTTCACAGTTTCAGGGTTTTAGTTCTGGTATCATAAATGAGAGGTCTGGAATATGTAGGACCTCATTTTTATTCCTTTTCAAATTGCTAAATATGATTTAGCAACCTAATTACCCTCTTTGTGCCTCAGTTTCTTCAGCCAGATGAAAGTAACAGTGACTTTCTTGGAAAAGTAGTTGGAGATCTGTGGATGATTTAACAATTCGGAGCAGGGGGGGATGTTCCCCTTCACCCCAGTTCTTTAAGGAGCCTGGTTTGATGTAACTGAGTGGAGGGCTCCGAGGAGCAGGTTGTCACCTCAATCTGCACAACAAAACCAGGTTCTCAGCCACAGGTTTCATGAGGAGGCAGCACCCACCTCTCCGTGCTGGGGCACTGGTTCTCTCTGACTCCCAGAGCAATTGCCTTTCACAGCTGTGCCTGTGTCACATCCAGACACTGCTGTGCTCTTCAGAGTCAACCAAGCCCAGAAACTGGGATATTGCTCCTCACTGATTGTTCCAATTAACCCTTTCATCTGCTAAGAATTCACAAAGTTGTTTGCCTTAGTTATCCACTTCCCAGAGGAGCTGTAAAACATGTGGGAAAGGGACCAGTCTTCATGCTGTGTGTCAGGGATACCCAGCTGAACCCAGTGAAGATAGAGAAGCTGAAGCACCCTGAACTCTCTGAAACCAAAAGCCTCTCAGACACGACTAATAATTTGTCCTTAAAATCAGCAGCTGTCAAACTCATGGAATCCTAAGGACACTTTCCTTCTTGTAGCACCCCACCATCTTTGTAGGCATCTCCTGATCCTGCCCTCAGCACAAGAACAGGGAAAACCTCCCAGAACTGGAAGTTAAAAATTCAGGGCTTAAGGGAACGTGGCAAGGAAAGAAGAATTTCCCAGGAAAGGTCTTCCTAAGGATGTCTCCCACCCAGCTGACAACCACTGCCCCAGCTCTTGCTCCTGCATTCACACAAGTAGCAAGTTTACCCAGACACCACCAGACCTAGAGAAACTGAGGGGTTTTGCAGGGGGAGCCCAGACCCCCGGAGTATCTGATCATGCTGGCTCCTCTTCTCACAGCCCAGACCCTCAGGGGTATCTGATCATGCTGGCTCCTTTTCTCAGAGCCCAGACCCTCAGGGCAAGGCCAATGGAACATCTGCACCCACCTGGTCTGGAGAGCCTGTGAAGATCCTGTGAACACTTGTGTGTAATCCCAGGCACGTCCTACAGACCCTCCTCACCTGAAGGTTCCCTTGGCTCCCCTCCACTGCCAGCCTTGGTTCTTTCTTGCTTTGGACGGGCTGCCCGTGGGAATCAGGAAAAGCCTGTCAGACTCTCGTTGCTCTTTTGCTCACTGCACGATTAAACCCACCGTAAATTCTGCCCTAAAAATTCTTTATAGAGTCCACCTGTCCGCAGCAAATAAATCAATTGCTCTAAATTAAATTCTGTAAAAGCTGAGTGGCAGAGGGTACGGTGTCTGGATTTATTCAGGAGACGGGAAGACTGTAATTTTCTAAGTCAACACTCTGACCCTGCTTTATTCATTTGCTGTGCGTGATAAAAGTGGATCTCTCCCTATATTTTTGGCTGGTTGTTCCTTCTCTCTGAAATAGCCATAATAAGCGTGTCCCTGAGAAGGGGGTAGTGGGGAGGAGGCACAGAGGGCTGTCATCCAAAGGAGAGAATTAAATCAGGATGTATCTGATCATGCTGGCTCCTGTTCTCACACAGCCTTCTGCTTATATTTTGCCTGCATTAACTTTTCACAAGCAAAGCTAAAGTGCCAGGCAAAGGCCTCGTTAGACACACATCTTGGGGAACTCTGATGTGCCATTAATTAAGCTCTTTCACTGCCTCTTTCCTGCTGGTTTCAAGGACCAGCCTGTGTGCCTTAACTCTTTTCTTCTCTTTCATTTCTCTCTCTCCTCAACAGTGCTCTGAAAAGAGCAGTGGAGGGCTCTTTTACAGATGGGGATGGGATGCTGTAGTGCCCTCTAAGTGAACTCTCAAATCTTCTCTAGCAGAGGGAGAGCCCTTGCCAAGTTTGTCAGACACTGGCTCACAGAACTGCTCTCTGTCAATGGGTTTGCTGGGCAAAGTCAGGCTTTGACAAAGAAGAAGTGGATGCCAGCACATCCTGGCACGGCAGCATCGGAATGGCACCGTCCCCCTGCCGTTACCCTTCAGCTGATGGCCTTGGGAGCCTTCCCATTAGAAGCGTTTGTGCTGTCAGCTTGATTGATTCACCCAGCTAAAGATGCAAACAGCAGGGCACAATATTTGGCTCCTGGTGTTGCCTTTCTTTAATTTTATTATTTTCCTCCCTCTGTCGTCCCCTCTGGCAGAGTTTAGGGGTTATTTAAATCAGGGAGGCACATTCTCAGATACAAAGGGTGCTCTGTCTGGCTGAGCCATTCACCATAACCTGTGCCCTCCATCCTACAAACCCACAAGACCGAGTGAAGATCCAGCTAGTCCCTTTCATGATCCCCAAAAGTGATGTCATATTTACAGAAAGAATCTTGCCTCCAATCATGCACTAGACAGGAATACAGACATTTAAATATATACTTCAATACTGAATATATCTGTTCTGAATCAATATTGAATATATCTGTTCTGAATATACTTTATTCAAAGAGTTGAGCAGTCAGGACAGAACCTAACTTCTGAAGGGATATTTTCATGTCTATTTATTGATTAGAAGAAAGGGAAATGTAACACTATACATCTCCTTTGCTAAGAAGCTATGAGATAGAGACGATATTAATATTTTGAGCTTTTTCTACCCTTGGCAGCTCAATCTTCTTTTCATACATCTTGGAGGAAAATTGGGTGCCACTTTCTGCTGAGTCCACTGTCTCCTTGGTCCTTAATGACCCACTTTTTCCCTGTAACTGAGATCCCAAGCATGGGAGGCTTTAGCAATGAATCTTATTTTGGATCCCTGAATTGCCTCTTCCCTTGTAGCTGCCACCACTGCCCTTTGCTCATCCCTCAGCCTGTGTCCCTGCGCTGAGCTGCACAGAGGTTTGGGTTGCAGGGAGGGAAACTGGTACCAGTGAGGATGTCAGAGCCAGCAGTGAGATCCCTATGCTGGCTCCTCCTGTCCTGCCTTTTCCCTGGTATCTGGGCCAACCTATGCTCTGTGTGAGAGCTGGAGCAGAGCTCTGCTGGTGACACGGGGATGGTGACAGCTCAGCAGGAGGACTCCTCACTCAAGGCAGCTCCTCTCCACTCTCTGCCTGCTGTAATTAATATCTTTTTCCCTGCAGGCTGTGAGTCTCTGACAGGCTTTATTTTTAACTCCACTTAATGACAGAGTATTAAGACAAAATGCAACTTCTGTGAGCTCCAGGCCTTGGGGAGGTGAGAGGGCCCAGGAGCGGGGCTGTACCTGGCAAGGGAGCTCCGGTTTGTGTGGAACACAGGGAGCTCAGTGTGCCTGGGGTTGGGGACCATTCGGTCTGGGGAGAGTGTCTGACACACATTCAGGGGTGGTAACTTAAGAAGATGCTCTTCACAGCCCTGATCCTGCTCAATAAACCTGTGGGGTTTCACTATAAATGAGAATATCTCTGCCAGCATCCTCAGAGGGAGGTTGTGGGCAGATGCCATCAAGAGACAGAGATTTGGGATATAAAGCTTCCAGAAGTGGATGAGGGAAGTGAATGAGAGCATGAGGATGTCTTGAAGATTTCTGCATACCTGCAAGAATTGGAGGGAAAAGAGGCAAAAAAAAGGGTGGTGCTTTCTGGTTAATCAGTAGGCAAGGCAGGGCAAGTTCACAAAGTAGTTGAAGTCATCACAGAGTGGACAGAGAAAGGATTGGTTCTAACCAAAATGTTGGCTGTAGCTTATATATCCCTCATATACAGATACAGGAAGAGCAGCATATGGAAGCAAAATGTGGAAAGTACAAAATACATGAATGTTCTTTCTGAAAATAAAAATCCTGGGCATTCTTCAAATAATTTTTTAGGGTCTGGGGAGTTAGTAATATGAGGAAAAGAACTTCCTTATGCTTCTTCTTCTCCCAGTAAAGGGAAAAGTGAAAAAAAATCTTCCAAAATTGCTAGACATTGACTATTATTGTCCCCAAAGTTATGAAAAGTTACATTTCAAACACCCCAGCTTGCATTTTTCAACTGTCCCTCAGAAGTGATGAAGATGATAAAGGCTTGTTTTATTTCACAGCAGCTGCTCTTCCCTGGTGTCAGCTTTTCAGGAATTGCTCTTAAGGCCAAATTTGAGATCAAACTTCAAGTTTCTAGGCTGGAAAAATTTTGGGGCAAGCCCTATCTCCTTTGCTGCAGGTGAGAATGTGCTGTTGTGAGTGAATGGAGGCATGATGGAGATGCACATATCTCAGGGTTAGCTTTGTGGAGCTGAAAAAGGCATTTCTTTTCCTTGGGATGGAAACAGCTCATACATTGCAGAGCAATGCACTTATCAGGCTAACAGCACCACCCCTAAGATGAATTTAACATAAGACATTCCCCAGAAAATTTCACAGGATCTTTCTCTCTTCCCCCTTCCCCGAAGGAAGTGTGGCAGGGAGGGAAATGTTTTGTTATGAATTCTCTGAGCACCTTGCTTTCAATGATACCAATATAGAATTGTGTTGAGAGTGTTGCCAGGTGCTGTTTTAAGTGAGTGGTATCAACACTTTGTGTCAATAAGCGATGAAATTAAAGGAAGACTCTGATCTGACTCTTATTGCAGCTTTATGTACAGTGAAGTCTTAGACTGTACTGCTAAACATCCTGAGTCTGATGCTTGCCCTTCTAGGATGGAGAAATCCTGCAGGATTCAATAAATGCATTGTTTCCCCTTTGTCAAGGTGTCTTCTCCTACTGATGAGGCATCAGAACCTCTGAGTCATGACTTGTAGCATTTATAATGGCTTTTTTCCAGGATCTTCCCTCCTGGTTTGCATCCTGCCAGGAGAACATTACCAATGGAGCAAGCTGAGAGCAAACACATCCCTGGCTTGTTTTACCTTATGCCCCTCTCTCAAGGAGCTCTCTCAGCCTCATATTCTCAGTGGTCTGTTTAGCTGATCTCTTTTGTACATCAATCCTGTTTTGTGATCCTCTGTCCATCCTCCAGTGGAGGAGAAACTCTCCTATAATTAGTACCACTGGCTCTGTCGATGGATTCCAGGCCAATGCGCAGAGTAATTGCTGCTCGAGATTACTTATGACACAAATGTTGACATTCTGTTGGCATAACTTGCCATAATGTATGCAGATTGCATCCTTCTAGTGCCTTAATTATTACTTCTCTGCAAGAAATAGTCAGGTTACCCTCTGCTTTGATTTGAAGGAGATAATTCCCCTTTAGAAGCCCGGCTGTTTAGAGAAAGGGGAAGGGCAAAATGGACCAAAATGCCATATCACAGTTTTTCCTCCACATGGGACGTGTCTGTAGCTCAGCCTTGGCTAAGTTTTCTGCTTCACTGTGGGAGTGGGGAGGTCTCTCTCAAGGTGAAACTTTCCCTGGAAAAACTGAGGAGTGCTGCATTTAATGAGCCAAGACAGATGTCCTATTCAACACCCAGCAGCATGCATGAAAGTACTTAGTATTTAGTATCTGTAGTGTGATAGTGTCTGGAGGCCACATCCAAGGTTGAGGCCTTGTTGGGCTGGGCCATGTATAAAACACCTAGCTGGATAAAATTCCTGACCCACAGAGTCCAAGCTATAAATTAAACAGGAGGCTGAGCGAGAAGAGAGGGAAAAGAGATCCAGTTGCAAAGCAGAGATCAATGGGAAAGCCAGCAACAGAAATCCAGTAAATTTGACCCCACCTTCCCCTGGTACTTTGCACTTCTGTCTAGAGGAGTCCTGGGAAAGCTGAGAAATTACACAGAAATATTGTATTGAGACAACTTTGTAGAAAGAGAAAAGCAGCAAAGAGCTCTAAAAACCCAGGCTAGGAAAGGAAACACAGGGCTCAGATTCTTTAACAAATTCAATATTATTATTTTATTGTTATAAACTGACAAACACCTGAAGACATTCAGAATAGAAAATGAGACACAGGAAAGTACCTTGCAAGGTATTTTATTGCAGAGTACAGCTGCACAGCAACAGAGAATGCATTCCTGGAGCTCTGGAAATAAAGTCTCTAAAGACTCATGTTTTACACATGGAGAAGGTGACTGCTCCATGTCTGCAAGGGAGGGCAGAAGGCTCTGCAGGAGGACTTGCTACTCCAAGTGCAGATAATTGTTGTTCCTGATCAAAGCTCCTCTGTATCTATCAGTTTGCAAAGGTTTATTCTGCCCTGTCAGATTGACCATTTATATCAACTCATTTATTCTGTTACCCTGCATGAGGAGATGATTTGAAGAAATTGTGTCATTCATTCACCTGTACCTGATTCCTAAATATTTCATTGGATGTATAACCAGAGTACACAGCTTACACTGCAGAAGGAAAAAAAGGCTTTCCAGGCCTGAGCTGAGATCTCATTCTCTTGGTTACATGGCAATCAATGCTTCTATTTCATGGGGAAATAACTAACCTGAAAAAAAAGGGAGCCTGGTGGACTTGTGTGGATAAGCACCCTGAGGCACTGAACTGTGAGTGTCACCCATGTAGTGGGTGCTCTTTCCTGAGCTGCCTTTTTGGTTTCACTAATTGTGCCTGTGTTCTTGCACTGCCTGATGGAAAAAAAGAACAGGTCTGCTAAGATTAATCTGAAAGAGATTGTGAGAAATGGGTCTCCTGAGATAATTGGTGGAGAATAATTGACATAATTGCTAGTATTCACTTTCTTTAAGCCCTTCCTGGTCAGGAGGGATCGATTTTTCAGGATTCAGATAAAAATGGACACCCTCCCCAAAATAATTTTCTATTATTGTCCCAGAAGCCAATTAACACAAGGAACTGTGGCCATTTGTTCCTCCTGGGGACTATCGGAGTGAAAACCTGAGAGTATATTTTAGTAATAGACCTAGATACTACAGTTATCAGCTTCTCCAGCAATTTTAGGCACAATAAATGAATAATAAATCAGTTTTTGGAGGGCTTGAACTCTGACTTTTTCAAAGAATATCGAGAGAAGTTTTAGAACAGTTAGATTTGTTGGATCTGATTAGGTCTAAGAGATCTTGCTGGCACTCCCCCAACTGCTCAGGCACAGCTGCAGGTCTGGGCTGCAGTACATCCCTCAGTGTTCGTATTTTGTGTGCTGGATTGCACTCAACAGCCCAGCAGTAAAAATTAAGTTGAACAGGATCATGTTGTTGTGGTATTTTACCCCTTTTCTGGAACTGAAGCTGACCTGGCAGGACACGAACCAATTTCCTTCTGCCTTATTCAATAAAAGCACAAACGACTGCCCAAAGTCTGTGTACATACATACCTGTGATAGCAGAGTATTGTGCTGCATGAGCCTTCCTCCATGCAGGAACATGGCTCACCCCTGGTCCAAGACCTCATTTATATTTTCCAGGACTACTTTACACTCATTTCCTCATGGATTTGGGAAATTCTGCATACAGGTTGACTTTTTCTCTTTCCCCCCTTTCCTCCAGCCTGTTGCCCTGTTTTTCTCTGCTTTCCTCCTTCCACCTCAACAAATTGCTTTTCCCTTGCCTGCTGTCTCAGCCAGACATGGACAAGTTTGGTGGATCTTGATCCTTCCACACTGGGATCACTCCCAACAGGATCTGTTCCATCCCTGCCTGCTTCCTCCTGTGTTTGCAGGGAGGCAGCAAGACATAAGGGGTCACATGGTGGAAAAGCTGCATCCCGTCCAGGATGAAAGCACATGTGGGGAGAAAGGAGGGGATAGAAGGGCAGGAGAAGGGTGAAGAACCAGTGAAGATACAGAAGGCAGCAATGAGAGTCTCAGGGCAGTGGTTGAATCCCTCCCTGTGGTTTTCAAGTAGACCCTCTTGCTCCAGAGAAGTGGCCCCTTCCCCCTGTTCTTGGCCCCAAATCTTTCCCTCCCCAGGCCAAGAACAGCAGGACCACCCCAGTCCATGTCCAGCAGGATGGGGAAGATGCCCTCTCCCCACTTCTGCCTGTCTCCATCCCTTCCCACCCTCCCGGCTCTCTCCTCCGATGAAACGCAGCCCAGGTTTGTTTAGTCAACTTTAAGTGCAATGTGGTGTGTTGGCCAAAACCCTCCATGAAAATCCTGTTAATTTGTTTGATGAGCTGACTCCAGCTGCAGCCAGACGAATAAACGCTGATTGGCTCTTTTGCTTAAAGTCTCCCTAACGAGGCGAGCTTTGTGCCTCGGCTCCTGATGCCAGCCGGGCTCTGCGAGGGGTGGATGTGTGGGGATGCAGGGGGGGAGCAGGAGGCAGGGGGAGATGCCTCTAATGGCATCATTTCCATCTCACAATAGCTAATCCTGCCCAAATCAATGAAGCCCTGGCATCCTAATGAAATTGGGTTGGAACTTGTTCAGTTTGTGATGAGCTTTTTAACCTCGGCTTCTTAATTAGCCTGGTGCAGGGTTGGAATGGGAGAAAAATGGAATGGTTTTCTCCCCAGCTCATCTTTCATCGGCCGTGTGGAAATGGTGGAATTAGATGTTAATCTGCTGGTTGGGTTTAAATATAATCTCTGTGTTGAACTCTCCTTGGGGGGTGTGCAGGGAAAACAGCAGGGTTTTCATATTTATGAGGTTGGCACCTTCCTGGGCTGTGCAGGTGTTTGCCAGGCAGGAGAGAAAGGGCCCTCCGAGGGTCCTGCAGAAAGGGAGAGTGGGACTATCCCCTCCCACAGACTGTTGGGAAGGCAGAGGGGAGGAAGGGTGAAAGAGAAATCTCATCACTGTTTGTGCAATCAAATAGAACAGGAAAGTTGCAGTTTCTTTCTCAGAAATGACACTGTTTGGAACCAGGTGGGAAATATGGATTTAGGAAGCTGTCTTGAAGAGCATTTTGGTGAATCTCTGAGAATATTTGTGGCTACCCAAGTGCAAAGGAATAAAGCAGCTTGAAGGAGGCCAAGACCCTCCAGAGGAAAGGCTGAGCTCTGCCCTGACAGAAGTGCTCCAGGTCAGGCATTTAGAAGTGTTTCCTTCTTTCAAAGCTTGTTTTCATAGCAGGGACAAGAAGATGTCTTTGCAACTCCATGTGTCCATCCTTCCAAAGGAAAGGAAGACTACATATCCATTTCTCTTTATGCCCAGGATCAATGCTTGGTGAAGTACTGTAATACTGGAGGGAACTGGGAGGTCACAGGGAGCCATTTAGGTAAACAAAAAACTCTTCCCCTTCTGCAATTTTTCTTCCCAAAGAGAAAGGGAAGAAGACGAACCTTCTTTTCCCCATCAGACTCTCCAGCAGAATAAAATGTGACTTTTCCCCTAAATAATTTACAGCCTGTCTTCTTTCTGAAAGTTTTGGTTAGTACAAAATGACACTTCTTACCCTTTAATGCTCTGATGAAATATCCTTCCATTTATAATTTAGGAACTGGCAGCTGGTAGTTTCAGGGCAGGTGTAGTGCTGGCGTTTGCAGGCAAATCCCTTGGCACATCCTGGGCCACAGGAGGGGACAGTGCAGGAAGAACTGAGGACAGGATCAGTGTAGAGACACCTCTGCCAAGCCTGTGTGTCCTGAAAGGGGGAAGAACTACTGGGAAACCAGCTCTGGTGCAGCTTGAAGGGACTTTAAAGCAAGTACAAGGGCTCAGGGTTATGTTCAGCAGAGGCAGATGGGATCCTTGACTGAGAGATGAGCCTAAGGAAGGGGAAATAAGGTCGAAGCCTTGGTGTACCACAGGCTTCCTCTGGTCAGCACTATGGGCTCAAAGTAGCAAACATGCCTATAATTATAGACTGTACTTAAGCTCAAGTAAGCTGCAGCTTTCACAGAATGGAGCTTTACATCTTTGTGTTCATAGAACAGGAAAAACTGCTCCTTGCTTTAGTGCTTTAAACAGGGAGAAATAATTACTTCCCTTTTTTAGAGGCACATTTTGAAATACAGCAGGTGTTTTATTGCTCCTGGAGCATTATCACTGTGTTTTGAGTTCAATTTTCTAAATCTTAAAACTAGCAACAATCAGCAGCGTTCAGGTTTCATCCCATATAAGCTCTCCCTTGCCAAATGTAATGTTACATTTTGAGGGCATTTATTTTGTCTTGTCATTTCCTGAAGCTGCTCAGAGCTTCCCTTGCCCAGCACAGAGAGGTGTGGGATACCTAATCCCAAACTAGCTTTGGGAATAGTAGGGATGGCAAAACCCTGTCCCACCACTACAATGCTGGGGAAGAAGGTCAGGACAGATTCAGGCACAGACATGTTCTGCAGCAGGAGCATTTCCCATCTTGTGCAATAGATCACAGAATCATTAAGGTTGGAGAAGATCTCTAAGATCATCAAGATGATACCAGGAAAAGGAAAATGAGCGGGATCATCTGTGGGCAAACCAGTGATGGTACTTTTGACTTTTGCCCTTCTCTCACTGCCCGTGGCCCTGTGTGTGAGGGACAATGAGCCTTAAGCCCCTGGAGCTGCCCCTGCAGTGGCTGGGCTGGGCTCCAGTGCCTCTGCCCATGGGTTTCCCCCCGATATTTCATTAACCTTCAGAAATGCCACTTCCTTGCTCATAATCTACCGACATTTAATAAACACAGCCCAAGAGTTTTATAACCTGTTAACTTCCAAGTGGCAATAATTAAACAAAAATGATAAATAATTAAGGCCTAATTACATGGTATCAGTCATTTCATTTTCCAGCAGGCATGTTAAGTGCGTTTGCCACTACTGATTGGGGGCCCATTCTGCAAGCGCTCGGCACTTTCTCTGCGCGCCTGGATGGAGAGTCAGGTTCCATGCAGCTTTATGGTGGAGAAGAAAAAGGAAAATGTGCTTCATTAGCTGGGTAATTGTCCCCTTCCACCACTGAAGATAATTCCCACCGAGGCTGTTGCATGACTTTGGGAAGCCAGCAAATAGAGCCGTTCGTGTCTCGTGTTCCTGAGTTGCTGGAGAGGGGACAGATGCAGAACAGCCCCGTGCCACATGCAGAGGAGCCTCTTTTCTCCCTCCTTCCCTTTGGATCTGGATCCCAAACTGCCATTTGTACATTGGGCCATACATGATGGGATGAAACAAACCCCAGTAAATAGACAGATGGCAGGAGTTTGAAACTGTTATATTAGGATCCAAAGTCATCATCACATCCACAAGTGATGGACATCAGCGAAGCCCCACTGTAACACCAGTTTACAGTACCTGAAAATATCTGCTTCCCAAGTATTTTGTGTGGATGTTGAGGACTGTTCTGAGGACAGAGCCATAGCCTGTCATAGCTGGAAAACTCAGGAGGATGGAGCATGCATGGAGCTGGCTAAAAGGGACCCTGCAGCAGGCACAAATGCAGGGCACTGAAGTTCTTGGTGCTCTTAATGGACAAGGATAGATGGAAGTGTCTGATACAGGGTAATAAAGAGGGGGTGAGCTGATGGTACAGACAACTGAAACTGTCTGGCCAGGGTGCAGGAATAGTGCAGGGCTGGTGAAAGAGTCAGGAAGGAAAGCATGCACTAAATCCACTTAGTTATCTGCTGCCAGGGCAGCATTTGTTTGCTACAGGGAATAAATGGCCTTCATTGCTTAGAAAGCAGGGAATTGGTTTAATTGATCTCTAGTGGACTCTTAGTCAAGGAGGAGCCTTGCACGTGCTTTCCTTTGTTTCCCTGAAGCTGTACATCGAGCTGGCTTGCTTCACTTAATTTGCAAATGGCTGCAAAAGGCTTCCTCGTATTCAGGCAGCAAATTCCTCTCAGGTTTTATTTAGCATGTTCTAGTACATCCTCCTCAAATGGATGACATAATTTGATTTTCCCCAATGAATCTCTTTCCTTGTTTTACCCAGCCCCACTCTTGCCAATTTTGGTTATGTCTGATGGTCCATGGGGGCTCCCCAATGTCCCAGTGCTGTCAGTTCCAGTGCTGTGGTCGTGGTTTACACAAATTTACTGCAATGTGGGGTGGAGTGAGATGCAAATTCAGTCCTACAAGTTTGCTGTTTCTCTGTTTTTCCATTTGACTGTCCTGGGTGAGAGCTGGAGACCTTTACTCTGCAGAAGGGTCTGTTTAAGTCAGGAAGCATCAGTTGTGCAGATGACCATGGTAAAGAGCTTCAGCTACTTCTAGGGGTTAAGGAAGGACTGTAGGACTTTCCTAGTCAGCTCACAGTAGCACATCACAGCTGCTTAATGAGCTTTTCTGTTTGGGTTCCAAGGCAGCTATGGATTTTACTTTTCAATTTGTGTTTCTTCCCCAGGTGGAAAGAGAAAGAGATTCAGATACAGGGTCAAGTTGTGGCCACTAAGTTGTCATGTTAACTCTTCAGCAGGAACTGTGTAGGACTTGAGAGTCCCCTGCAAATGCCATGAAACCCAGCGCCTTTATTAGGGGCTGAATCACCTCACATCTGCCACGGTGAAGGAGCCCGTGTGACGTCAGGAATGGAGCAGCAGCTGTAAAGTGATAACTCATAATGTGTGGTGTCTAGTGCAAAATTTCATGTTTAATTGCACACTGTGAGCACTAAAGAAGAAGTCTAAACCAGCATCCCAATGCAACATTTATCCTTTCTGCTCTCACCAGCCAGCCCTACCCAAAAATAGCACTCCCATCCCTGGCCCCTCTCCCGTCTTTCTACTGAGATTCAAAACTGCTCAGGGAAACACAAACTGCCCTGCAAGCAAAATGTGTCCTGTGAATCACAGAGAACCCTCCACATCCTCAGAGAACTCAATATTCCCACTTCAGCAGCTGGGGACTCAATCAGGCAAGGTGTCTCTTTACCACCCGGAGCATTACATAATGAAATGCCAAGGAAACCACCTCGCATGGATAGAAAGTAAATTCTCCACGGGGGAGAACATAGTGAGGGAAGTGAGTGGAGATGCATTAGCAGAGCAGTGAAGAGTCTCACAGAAGTGGGGGCACATGTCAGCTGCACCCCACTGTGCAGGATGTGTGGTGCTGTGTTCGAGGAACTGAAGCATCCTCAAGCACCAGATTGTGCAGAAATGTGGAGCTGCTGCTGAGGAAGTAGAAACTCTGGATTGTTGAATAAATCTCTGTGCCTGTCTTGATCTGCCATTGAGATGTAAGGGCTTGTTCTGACCCAAAAGCAGGTATTCTGGTGTGAGTTGGCTAGTTCAGAGTATTTGGGGTTTGATGCCTTTTGAATCTGTGGAACTGTTAGGAGATCCACCCTGGAAAAGGAGAATAAAGCATGGTGGCAACTCCCTGTCTCCCAGGTGCCTGCTGCTTCTAATACAGATTATTTTTAAATTGAGGCTGTGGGAATGATTTCTCTCCAAATGACATCACCATAGGTGACGTCTTGTCCCAGTCATAAGGGGAAGGTAGATTGCTCCATTCTGTCCAAGACAAAATTTCTTCCAAAAATTACTTTTTCAAGGGCTATTTTCACACTCAAGATCCACCTTAGAGAGAAACACTGAGCTATTCAGAAATATCTGAAGTGCTGATTTTAAAGAATCCTGTCAGAAGTGCCAGTGTAGCCTGTTCAGAGTGAAAAACAGACCTTTACTAAAAGATGGAGAAATGGCTGTATTTCCCCTTTTTCCAGCTGCCCCGAGGTAGCTGGGCCATTCCAGCATCCATACTTTCCCCAGCCATCAGAGTGCACTACTGGGCTGGAGGATTTCACCCAAGGTTAATGCAGCATCAAGGAAAATGGGCACTTGTGCAGTGCAGCCATAGTTTTCAGTGGAATTGCTGGAATGGCTGGCTCCATGAGCAGAAAAGGATCTGCAGAATGTGCTTGCTGGGCCAAGAGACACGGTAAAGAAAGGGTGGACATTACAGCAGTGGGAATGCAGAGATCTGGCCCATGGGAAAAGGTCTCTTGGAGGGTTGGAAAGACAGATGCAGAGAGGGGAGTGTTAAATCCCTGGCTGGCTTTGTTCATGGGCAGATGTTTCTGGAGGTGTTCCCAATCAGCCCAAAACCTGCTGCTCGGACATGACAAATGTGCCCATCTCCAAGAACTGGTCCACAGATCTCTGACATAAGACAAACAGCCCAAAGTTGCTAAAGGCTGTGTTAGTATTTTTATCTTTTCATGGAAACCACTTTTCTTCTTGCTCTGTGAAGAGCTTACAAGGCCCAAACCACCGTCGACGCTGACTCCTTATCTTTCTGCCACGTCCCAATTTGCATTTTGTGGTTCTCTCACCACTCACTGCTGAACAAACTCAATTGCTTTGAATTACTAGAGGCCCTGGTCTGTACTGCCATATGTGTTGGTGTCTGGGTATTAAATATTTATTGGAAGATTCATTATTTGGGCATTAAATATTAATTCACGTGAGGGAATGAATTGGATGATTTGTATTTGTTTTTAATGAATTGCCTTGGAATGGGAAATGTCTGGTTTCCAAAGGGTGGTGCTCGGGGGCAGCTGGTTTTTCTCTCCTGGCTTTTTGGTGGAAGTGCTTATTGCCTGTCCTTCAGACATCCTTTTCCCCACCGTTCCAGGCTGCCTGTGCTCTGGAGATTAACTTTGCTATCAATATGTTTGTGTTTTGTTTACAAATCACGCAGTTTAAGACAACTTCCTTCTGCCACTTTTCCCCCTTCCCACATCACAAGTCTTTCTCTCTCTCACACACACAGAGGAGACTTAAGATGCTCAAGCATCAATATAATTGTGTTACCAGGAGATGTCTCGTTGTGTTCTGTCTCTTTAAGTGAAGTTTATGGCCTGAAATGTAATTGATTTGCAATGGTATTTAAGACAAGAGCTGGAGGATACTGCTGTGCTCTTCTGCAATACAGTAGCCTGCAGAAAGCCATTGGTAAAGCAAAAACATTGACTTTCTTTTGTGATATGGTCTCTTCTGATACACTCGGCAGGGGCAAAGTTTGCTCTATTTTTACAGAATTGTCTGCTATTTTTACAAAGGTAGTTTGGACATTCTACAATCTTGCAAGTTGTGCTGTGGTTTAGGCAGTGGGTGCAGGAAGGGAGGGCAGGGCCCTCCACACTTCTGAATGCTGTTCCCTCCTTTATCTTTTGCTTCAGGTTAGGTTTGAGCTTTTTTCTTATTTTTTTCCCACAAGTAAAGTTAGTTTTATGATGGAGTCAGGCAAGGCTGGAGAATCCGCTGAGGTTTAGCTACCTGGTGTATAATGGCACGATGGGAGGGATAAATACATGGTTGATTATGGGTAGGGACAATGCCAAGCCAGTATTAGGGGGTAGGATTAGAAAAGACAGATGGGAAGATTTTCCTAATACACTTGAGCCCTTTGTACAATTGCTCTGTCAGAGAAACTGTAAATTGGAGTGAGAACATAAAAGTCCCAGAATTGTTGGCAAATCTTCTTCTTTCAGCAGGGTTTGAATCTGACCTACCCTCTGGGGAGCAGAAATATAACAGAAGTTGGGTATTTTAGCTTAAAAAAATCAGACAAGGATAATCTCAGTAATAAACCTGAGCAACCAAATGCAGCAAACTTTTCTTGCAGCTCACAGGGCGTGCTGGAGTCTCCATCCTGGGAACTTCAGAGCCCAGCCATTTCCCTAGACTGAAATGATGGAGGAATAAGGATTAGTTGCTAAGGCAGCAGGAGCAGCAATAGTCAAGATGATCAAGGTAATAGTCAAATAGACCATTTTGTGCAAAGACTTCTGTCAGCAGCAAGTGGATCTTGTCAGGGAGAGACAAACTGCCTGAAATCAGTGACTGGGAGCTTTCCAGAAATTCACCTACAGAGTTAATCAAGTCTCCCTTGATAGAGATACCCATGGTGAGATTTATGTGGTGACTTCCCTTTGTTACATACCATGAGGAATCCTTTCCTGGGAAAAGTGGCATTGTTGTCTCAAAAAGAAGGGTGCAGCAAGGACAGGGTGACAGTAAGGCTTAGGAACTTTCTCTCATGTCTGACATGGCTTTCCAAGGGAATATCTACTGTGTATTTTGCCTTTAGTACATTTTCCTTCTTATGCTAGGCAACTTAAAAATCAAGCAATTTGACACACAGTTTCAACATCTCCAATGGGAATTGGATGCCTTCTGTGAGTCAAATTGCTCACACCCAGACACAAAGCTACAGATGAATAAAAATTACTTCATCCAACCACATCACAGATCAAGCCCAGATTGGAAAGTTTTTAAAAACTGGAAAACAAATAAGCTCCTTGCTCTGACTGCCAGAAGAGACTGGCTCCCTACTGCCCAACGCTTGCTGGTGTGTTCTGCAAAGTCCTTCTGGTGGGATGTTGTGGAAGAAGCTGAAGCTCCACAGAGCAGGCAGGGGGTCAGGAGATGCACATAGTGGTGATCCTTGTTTCCAGGAAATCCAGAGCTCTTGGTGTCTGTCCCTGTTTCTACAACAGGGGACAGAGAGGCTTCAGGAACTGAAGGTGTCTGCAATGCCTTTGTTGGACTTTCTGTTCTTTTTGCATATATTAATTATGTGTAATGATTTTCTAAACTGGTGCATGAAAATTGTCCTTTCTGCTCTTACAGGGAGTGATAGATTCTCCATGTTCCCTTTCCTTCTCCACCTTAAGGAGAGGCACCTCCTCCTCACCTTAATCTTTTATATACTCACTGAATAATAAGCTTTTCTGGTCGTTCACTCAGTAAGGATTTGTCATTCCAATATTTCATTAATCCTATAACGTAAAACCCCAAAGATGTGTACACGACTGAGCAGCAGGATTCCTTGGGTACCCTTCACAGCTTAAATACAGCACACACTGTAAGAGCAGAGAAGTGTTGAAGGGAGGTGTCAAAACCACCATCTTCCACCACTTTTGGGACCACTGACTTTTGTCATGAAAGTGTTAATTAGACCTTAGGAGGAGACAAGGGGATTCCAGCAGACCAAAAGCCCTCTGTCTGTGGGAACCCCCAAGCTGCTGTAGAAATGATGTAAAATGTAATTTATTCAGGTAATTTTGGTCCATCCCTGTGCCAGAGGCTCTATGTGGATCAAGGGACTGCTCTGAAAGTTGCCAGGGATGTTCTCTGCCTGCTGTGCAGGACGTTGTCCCTCTTACATGTGGTTTTGTTAGGGAGGTGCCCACTCTCTCTAACACCCAGGGAAAACTGCTTTTCTGGGATTATTACAGAACCTCCTGGGGAAAAGACAAATCAGACTTTTTATCTGCTTTTCTGCTTGCCACAAGCTAGTCCCAGCTTCTAACCACTAAAGACACTCTCCTCTCTGTCAGAGGACTTAAGATGATCAATTTATAATGTCTACAGAGTGGTAGGATGAAAAGATGTTCTGAAAATGCCTTGGATGAAAAGATGCTGTAAAAAAATAATCTTTACCCTGATAGGCTGATTACAATCTATTGTGCCATGGATTAGTGGGTGAGTATTTATTCAGCTTATTTTTTATTCCTATGTACAGATGCTGTGGACCACAATGACCTCTTTGAAGTCATTATTGGCTCTTGCATCCATGAGTAGCATAGAGGGCACATTAATAAGCTGTGTATAGAAAAAGACAATGAAGTCCCCAAGAAGTCATTAAGAGTCTATTGTGTCAGTCTGACTGTAGCCCACAAAAGACACCAAATCTATAAGCTAAAAATATCCTTTGGAAATGCTGTTGACACAGTTATTTCACATTGGCAGCAACATCCTCCCCACACATACACATGGTCCCCTTGCTAGTCCAGCTCAGAACAATGCATGTTCCGGGGAGCACCTGGCTTTTCTTGGGATTCAGGAATCTCCAAATGGCACTGCCTGCACTGGCACCTTCCAGCTCTGTTAGTGAAGTGTCAGGGACAGCAGGAACTGACATTTTCCATCTGCCCTGCAGTCCCCATTAGGTGAAATGCTGCACAAATACCCAGCTAAAGACTGCTGTTGTGTCAAAGGGCTGGGGCAGAAAAGAGCAGGAGAGGATGGGAAGGAAACAGGTACTCACTGTGTTTCTGTGTGTAAGCAAATGCTAAGAAGGAGAATTTACCTCACTATAACACAGTATTTTCCTGGCAATCCCATTCCTGTCAGTTTGTGTCCCAGGTGCTGGCTGGGACATTCCCAGGAGTCAGTCCCAGAGGTAACAAACCTTCTCAGTGGGGCAGCTCAGCTGACTCAGAGCTCTTGCTCTGGGCTCTCTGCAGGCTTCAGACAACACCACATTTTCATGGAATTTCTCAAAGTTTCTAGGCTAAGGGACAATGTTTTTGGTTTGTTTGTTTTTGTTGTGGGTTTTTTTGTTTGTTTGTGGTTGTTTGTCTTTTTTAATGTTGTTACTGGCCAAAACCAGGACATGGACAGCAATATATGTTCAGCTTCTATTTTAGACTGAAGAAGTCCTAATCTAAGAGAACAGTTCACATAATCCTTAGTGTAGTTATCACTGTTGATGCAACACAACTCCCCACAACAGCCCAGTTTTATTCTAAAAAACTAAGCAAAAACAACACAGAATTTTACCCAGATACCTAAAACTACCCTAATCTATTCCTGGAAGTGTGTAAAATGTGACAGATGTTTCAACAGGGAGTTTGAAAAGTCCTTTAACGGGGACTCATCTCACCCTAACATACTCTGGTCCTGCAAAAAGAGTTTGCAGAGTATAAACAAGCAACGAGAAAGATGGGAAATGTTGTAAAATTCAGCTCTGCTTTTCTTTTTCCTGATTAAAAGGGTAAGGGACAAGTTTATTCCCTGCCTTTCTTGGCTGTGGAGTCTCCAATATTGTGTCTAACTCATGCTGAGTAATGTGTATTGATTGCTTTGTTACAAGCTTTATCGTTCAGTCCATCACCAATAAAAAGTTTATGTAAAACAAGAGCTGAAGGAAGCAAGTGAGAGAAAGTGAACTGCAGGGTGGGGATGCACACAGGGGGTAAATGTTGCTTTTATTTCCACACAGATATCCTATGCCCAAATTTTAGTGGCAGGAATTTGTTTTTCATCATGTTGTTTTAAAGCCTTTGGAGGAAGGGTTTGGTTTGGGTTTGGTTTTATTACTTGCTCGTGTTCAAGTTTTCCTAGGGAAACAAAGTAGCAGGAGAGAAAGGGAAAACCAAGTGAAGATGCTAAATTTGCATATGAAAAGGAGTGCAAGATTTTTTTGCTTCATTTAAAAGGAAAGGAAAGGAATGAGGATTTAGAGCAGGAAACGAGTTGGCATGACAGTCTTTAGGGCTGGGTTTCATACAGGTGATGAGGTGGGTGTAATTGCCAGCACTTCACTCTGCTTCTCAGAGGCTTCTGGGCTTAAAATATTTTCATTTCCATGGACAGATATTATTGCCTGCTACGTAGGATGTTTGTAGGGTGATAAAAGAAATGGGGCTAAATAATGATACTGTTTGCAAAGGGGGTGTTCCCCTTTTCTAGCAGCCTGAGTTCCACCCAATTTGCTTCTCAAACACTGGAACTACCCTCACCAGTAAGCAGGTATGGACATAAACATAGAAATAAATAGAGGGAATAAAGGAGGGTTGGAGGATTGCCCCAGACCCACCCAGAGCCTGTTAGGGCAGGGTACCCACCCCATGGTGCAGGCAAAGGGCTGTGGGGTTCATTGTGGGGACCCTCTGCTGAGCCCAGCCCTCCTTCTGAGCTGCATTTGCTGCTGGATTTCCCTGCAAAGCATCCCAAGGACATTTATCAGTCTCGGTTCTTGCGGTTCCATTAACTTTTCTTGGCCTCAGACAATAAAGCTGTGGAGTTAATTTCATTCATTTAACCAGTGGGGAGGGGGTGGGGGTGAAAAATAAACTGACTGCCTTTTCTTTTTGTCTGATGGATACAGGATGCCTTGCTCACATCCCCGCCACAGTCAGCAGTGTCAGCACTCACCAGCATCTCCAGCTTTGCAAATAATGACTCACTTGGTTCAGTGGGCAAACTGAAGCAAAATCATGGAGAGAAAAAAAGCGCTTCAAGGTTATTCAACAAAATGTTTTGACCCAAAATTGAAAGTCTACTTCTTTTTTAAGGAGCTTATTTCTGTCTTCTTTTTGTGTTGTTTCTTTTTCCAAGCAACAGAGGTGTCAGTTTCGAAAAGAAAGTGTTATTTCTGAGGGAAAAGTGGAAGCGTTCTGTTCAGAAACAGAAAGGTGGGAAAATGGTTTTGACCTCTCTTTTTGTCTCCTAAGTTTAACATTGTATATTTATCATACATTGAATTCTTCACATGCTGAGTCTGAACTAAATAATACCAAAAATCACTTCCCCCAGATGCCACATATTGGTGAATTAAGTATTTTCACAAAGAATGTTGCCTTCCTCTCTTCCCTTGATTCTGGTTTTGCCCAGGTGATATGCAAGCAAAAAGCGCTGTAGCAGAGAACAGAGAAGTGGCATCAACATCAATTTTTGAGAGGAACATCACTTTTGGAAGAGGACCAAACATGGAGTGTCCCTTCTTTTCTCCTCCTCCCCACATAACTGTTTTATCTCCAGCTTTGAGGTTGCCTGCCTGGTCCTGCTTATCAGCACTCTGCTTGGGAGGGAGGGTGGCCCTCTGTGCTCCAGGAAAACTGGAGAGTGTGGAGCAAAAGCAGAACCATGGGTCACTGGAAGGTGATCCCTGGTGAAAACCAGAACAGAGCCTAGGAGATGTGAGAGTGCTGAAAGAAAGAAACAAAACCCTATTACCCATTATTATTACCAACCTCCCTCCTCCTGGAGTTAAAAATGGGCTATTTGCCCCATTCTAGCAGAATTTTGGGCCAGAAGCTGCAAGTTGGCATTGGTAACTTTGTGTTAAATCCAGAGAGCTTGTCAAGCAAATCTCTTTTACCCACAAATGAAGACATTGGTTATTTGTGTTATTCTCTATCAACCATGCTTTGTTAATGAAGGAATACACCATCTCCTTATCTGGTGATCCTATTTGGAAACCTTGGTGTGTGTCACAACATGATTGAATCCCCTGCTCTACAAAGATGCAACTTAGTGAATTACAAGGGAATACAAACTCTGAAATGAAAGGAAAAGGAGGAAAATGGCCTAAGGGACACAAATGGCAATAGCAAATTTCTTCAGCGAAGCACAACATTGGAGGGATACAACTTGATAATGGCCTTTTGCCCCCTTCATTGCATCCTGTCTGTGATGGATGAACAGTTGTGTTGGTTACTTTTGGCTAAAAGGAGCAAAAGCAATGCCAGGGCTGCACTGGTGGTGTTTCACCAGCACTGAAATGCAGCAACCTCAGGACATGAATAGAACAGAGCTATAGAAAACTGTCTGAAAGAAGGACAGAGAGAGAAAAGAGACAGTATGCCAAAAAGACCCACCTCAAAACAAAACAAAACAGCCCAAACCCCCTTCAGCTTGAAAGCTGGGAGATTTGGAACAAAATAGAGCCAGAGTGCCCTGGCTGAGGGCCAGGTAGCCCTTGCCAAGGCCTGACAACTTCCCGTGGCAGGTGTCACTTTGGTGTCAAATCTCAGCTGCAGAGTCCAACTCGTGACAGCTGCAGCCTGCCCTGTCCCCACTGCCAGGACCTGATTCCCAGAGGTGCAGCAAATCCCTTCCATTGACTCAGGAACAAGAGGTTTTTGCTGTGTTTGAGTGAGCGAAAACCCAAATGATTGTCTTCCTAATTAGCCTAATGAGCCTTTTGGCTCTCACATGATGACAAGTAAATGAATTTGCCCTTTCCTTGACAAGTTCTTATGGGAATGATCCGAAGCCTTTCGTAACAATGCATCAAAAGTACAAAGTCATTAAAAACAGTTGTCCAACTATGAAATTAGTTATTGATTAATATTGCTTCCAGACAGCCATATTGTTCATTAAAATAAAAAAAAACCCAACAGTTCCAATGTTCATATTTCTTCATGAAAGAGGTTATTGAAATATGCAAAACATTTAAGATCCTGAGGTCATACATGTCTGTACTTCTGTGCTCAGACACTTTTTTTTGTTTGTTTGGAGCTCCACAGGGGTCTTGCACTCAGAAAAGGTTGTTGATCACTGTAAGCATCTCCACTGATCTCATCCTGATGTGCCCTTTCCCAGCTGCAGAGATCAGCTTCTCCTGGAAGAAGCTTTACTAAAATGAGCAGGACTAGTCCTACTGTGAGTCACAGGGGGTTTGTCACTTCCCAGGTTATGCAGCACAGCTAAAAAGAGAACAGAGGCCTCCCGAAAGTGGCTGAAAGGCCCCTGATCTGTGAATAGAGCCAGGAAATAACAGTCATATCAAGTGTTATTAAGGGCCAAAAGAGCTGTCTTAGAGAGAACAAGAGCATAAACACTCGGTGAGCAATGGTCCATCTCCACCAGGATGATTTCCGTGGTCATCCAGACAGGTCAAGAGATGTGTGACTGCACTTTTGTCCCATTCAGCTTTCATAATCCCTCAGTCTTTGAAAGGAGAAGGAAAATGATGTAGGGGGAAAAAAGAGGGAACAGTGAAACAATGCTTGTAATCACAGTAACTGGAAAGACTGTTTTTTTTAATATTGTGGTGGTCAACAAGGTGAAATGACTGGCTTTTAAACTTCATATGTTTAAAATCATAATGCATTTTGTAATACTCTCCCTTCCACAGAAGATTTCCCAGAATCTCAAAAATTTCCAAATACATTTTGAGTTCTATTTCACTCTGAGGTCATTGCCAGTCAGCTTTCATTTGTGGGCTGAGCTGACCGGAAGTTTTCCAAAGTATAGTGGTTTTTCCCACACAAATAACTACTTACTGAAACCAACATGTCTGGCACAAAAAAAAAAAAAGAAAAAGAAAAACATATTTCCCTGAAATTTCAGTTCTCAGAGGAGGCTGGCCCAGCAAATGGCACAGTTCTAATATTGTTCCTCCACTACAATTGCCTCAGAATGATTACTCTTCTATTTTATCCTCAGCTGATTAGTCCCTCGGCTCAATTGCTTTCAAATGAATAAAATACCATCTATTTGTGTTTTTGCTTCTGTGGGAAAAATTCTGCTTATTGTGGTAAACTAAATAGATTGGTTTTGTCTGTGTGAGGGTTTGTTTTGAAGAATGAAATAATTTTGCTGATTTTTGAGGCTCTCTAATGCAGATCTTCTATTGTGTGCTGATTTGAGACACAGTCTGGATAGCTGACACAAACAGCTCTGGAAGCTTGAACTGAGTTTTAGAATCATAGAATGGGTTGGGTTGGAAGAGACCTTAAAGATCATCGTGTCCCATCCCCTGCCATGGGCAGGGACACCTTCCACTAGCTCAGGTTGCTTCAGACCCCATCCAACCTGGCCTTGGACACTTCCAGGGAAGGAAGTGGGCAACCTGTGCCAGGGCTCAGCACCATCACAAGGAAGAATTTCATCCACATATCTCACCTAAATTTCCCCTCTGGCAGTTTGAAGCCATTCCCCCTTGTCCTGTCACTCCAGGGCCTTGTAAACAGTCTCTCTCCATCCTTCCTGTTGGATTCTTCAGGTTCTGGAAGGCCACAACTAGGTCACCCCAAAGCTTCTCTTCTCCAGGCTGAACAATCCCATTCTCCCATTCTTTCCTCCCAGCAGAGCTGCTCCAACCCTCTGATCATCTTAGTGGCCTCCTCTGAACTCTCTCCTACAGGTCAATGTCCTTCTTGTGCTCTGACCACAATCATTTAAGAAATACCGTACTAAAAAGATATTTAGTCCTTGTTCTCTTTTCCAAAATAAGGTGTTCAGATAGTCTGGAGAAGTTTTAGATAGTCATACAATGTGAAGCTTATCAGATTTGCCTATTATTTCTTATCAAATCTGAAACATGCCAGCTGGAATTTAGATTGAGGTATTTGGCATTTCACAAACCCTTGCTACTTGTCACTCAAACCCAAGTGATGGGCACTTCAAAGAAGACCAAGGTGCAGTTTTGAGCACCTTTTTATAAGTTCCTTTGGACTAGAATTTCTTACTTAAAAGACCTGTAGTTAAGGCTCACATTTCTGATAAATTTCCATGCATTATTAACCTAATTGGACCCACCATATATTCTGAGGTTCTCATTAATATTTTTTAACACATTGCAGCATCTTTACCCTTGAGCAGTCAACCGAGTTCTCATCTCCATAAAAATGGGCTCCTCATAACCAGACAATATCCAATCACTTCCAGTCCATAAGGTAAATTTCCTCTATATACTTTCAATTTTGCAGTTTTCTCACCAATCAGCACAATAACTTTCACTATGGATTATTCCTCCATAAACCTTGCCACTATTGCCAGCAGCTGCCTGGGAAGGATGGAAACTGGAGTTGGAGGGCATGGCAAAGAGATTATCTCAGGATAAATGAAAAAGAACTCTGTTCTTAGCATTTTAGCTGAATTGTTCCACTTATTTCTCTAATTTCTTCCCCCTACTCCTTCCAATCATCTTCAAAATTAATAAATTGATTGCAATATGTTAATAATATGCCAGTGATGCATTATTTTCCAATATTGACCAGTATATAAATCGTACTACAGGCCACTGGTTGTTAAGTTATGTGTTATTTTTTCTGTGTAGCAGTAACATTTTGGAGTCTAACACCTGAATACTACAGTGAAGTGATATAAAAAACCATATATAAATAATGACCCTAAGCTAAAATGATTACTGGTGTTTGTTAGATACTCTGGTTACAACAAGAGTACTAATCATCCAGAATAATTATTAGGTAAAATTATTTTTAATATAAATTCAGAAGTTTTTTTTATTGTTATTATCTAAAATCGAACTATGTGGATTATTTTAAGTGGGTAGGTTTTTGTTTGTATCCATGAAATTGCTACCATATTAACAAGATTTTCCAGACATTAATGGATTGATTTTGGTATAATTGTAACTGTATTAATTCATTCCAATTACCTCTAAGTAAAATTTAAATTAAGTTAAATTGGAGAAATTAAAAATGTTTGAAAACCCTGCATGGAAACCTTGAGGCATCATGAGATTGTCATTTCTCATCTCTAATATCATTCATTCTGCAACTGAGAACACAACATAAATAGCCTCAGTTCTCCCAAGACCTGTAAACTGTTATTTTCTGTACATTTCAAAGCCAGCTTAAAGGTCTCTCCATAAGGCCAATATAATCATATTTTCCTCACTGATGGAAAAATTGTCTCTGGCTGTTTCCTCAGTTCTGTTGGTTTCTCATTGAGGAAGCTGATGCATAGATGATCCATTTGTAATGTGAAGATGTTCAACCATAAAGAGGAGCTTAAATACAGAATGGAAACCCTGGCAGTGGTCTGAAAGAGAACAAGTGGTCATGACAGGCACAGAGGAACCTTCTGGCACCACGGACACTTTGCAACAACCCAAAGCTCCAAGGGCATGGCCACACTGGGCCCTCACCAGGGTTTGGTGGCAGGTCCAAGCTGAGATACCTTTATCTGCTCTAGGAGAACACAACTGTGTTCCAGCTTAGCCAAGGTCTGTGTTGGTTATGTTGTGCTAGAAAAGTTTAGGTTAAAATTGGCTTCAATGGAAACTTCTTCCATGAACAAGTTCTTCTATCACCAGAGTCAGAGAAGCTGTGCTGAAGTTTACATGTAAAAATGAACTGGGAATAGAACTGCTGCACATCTGGGAGGAATTTGGACACTTTGGGAAAGCAGACATACACATGTCAGCTCAGCATATGCTTTTCAGCTGGGTTTTTGGGACCTTTGCACCTCAGGGTATTTCAGCTCACTTGCACTTTCTTTGCTCAGCTCGTGACTGGCTGGCTCTTCCAAAAGACTCCTCCAAATATACCTATCTCCAGTTCCTGATTTCCAGATCACACTGGGCTGGACTAGCCTAGACACACGCTGGGCTGCCTCTCTGTTAGGGTGCTTGATAGGCTGCATTGATATGGACTACCAAATTTATTAATAGGGGCTTTAAATTTATTATAAATAGGGTTAATAGGGGCTTTAACTTTAGCATTTTTCCCTGTAGCTGGATTTTTCCAGAAGCACTGTGGGCTTCAAGAGCTGGCCAGGTATTTAACAGCCAACTAGAACTAGCACAAATCAGATAAAATCCTCAGTTTAGATCATCTGTGATCTGCTAGAATTAGATAGATGCAAGTTGCACTGAGAACCAGCAAAAGCCATCCCCCTCCCTGCAGCAGAGTCATCCATATGGAGAGAAAGGTGCTCCCAGGGAAGAGATGGCTTGCAGAAAGGTGTTCCTTAATTGCATTTTGGTCCCAGACCCTCTGGTGAACACAGACACACTGGGAACAAATGAAAGTTTCTGGTAGTGGAGTCGGGGGGGAAAAAAGAAAAAAAAGAAAAAGAAAGGAGGAAAAAGTTTTGCCTCCTGGAGCAGGGAAATAGTTTGAGGCTATGTTTTAATTAAAATGAATATCTGCGCTATCTTAATGTTATTGCCTGTTAAGTGTAGCAGGGTGATTTAGAGTTCTGTAACACAATTATACTCCGGTAATGAAGCTCCGCAGAATTATCCCAGGAATTCCAAACGCAGAGGGGAGCAGTAGCTCTCATTTGTAACCATGTTACAGCCTCTATTGTTACAGTATTTTCTGTTTTCCTCAAAGATTAACTCAGTCGTATTTAAGTCTCTGGTTACATTAAAGGGAGATGGGGAGCTGGTGACAGCAGCTGCTTTGCCATCCCTGTAGTGAATCCATTCAAGATGTTCTTCTCCCAGCACAGACCTGGCTGCCTTAACCTGTCCATTCTGCTCTCTCTGTGGGGAGCAGGACCAGGCCATTAGTTAAATATCACATGTAATGGGGTTCTGCAGGTGAGATCTCAGATAAATTGCCTTCACAGGGGACATGGAGCCTTTCAGAGCAGCTTTGCAGCTTTACATCTGCTTCTGGTTCCTTCTGGTGGGCTGAGGAGGTCTCGTCTGCTTGTGGGTTCCTGGCTGGGATTCCTGCTATGGAAAAGGGCTGTGTGGGAACAGGCAGTTCCCTGCTCTGCTTGGTTGACTTCCATATATATGAAAAACACACATTTCTACATTTTTAGCTGTGCTCTCAAGACAAAAGAAATTACAAACCTCAAAAATTGATGGAGTTATGTATTCAGAATTAGATAATGACTGTGACCTCCAGGGAGTACCTGGGTCATGCCTGGGTTTGTACCTCAGTGAGCCTGACCATGTGAGCCAGAAACACTCAATTCCAACAGGTTCATCCTTATGCTCATTCATAAGAAATGCTGATTTATCCACCCCAAAGATTCATTTGGTCAGTTCAGAACTGAGCCTCAGCACAAGCCCTTCAAGTAACCCAGAAGACTTTTCTTGAGTTACAGTGTGAATGTGGAACTGCAGACACTCCAAAACCCGCTCTCCCTTGAGAACTTTTCACCTCTGGCTGAGAAAGACACAAGTTTTTGTTTCTTCAAATGGGAAAACTGGAGAAAGGAACAAACCCTGTCAGTTTTCATTCCAATTTGGAAACAAATTTGTTTGGCACTGAGGAAAGATGAACACTGAATCAGAGCTTGATATTTCAATTTGTGGCAAAGAGATTAAAAGCAGAAAGGAATTGATACAATAATAAGAGCAATCCTCAGGAACACCTCCAAACCCCTGTGGCAGCAGTCTGATTAATCCAAGGAAAGAGACTTTGGATGCACTCTCCCTGCTTCTGTATTTTTTTGGTACAATTTCATGTCCCAACTAGAACCCAGACTGCCTGTCTTTCAGCCTTACAGGATTGTGAATGTTCAAATCTACCACCATATTCCTGCAGACACAGAGATTCCAGCTCCAAGCAGGTGACACTTTTGGGAGGAAAAAATAAAAATGGGCAATAAAAGCATGTTTTAAAAATGTCTTGCTGCTCTGCTCTATGGTTCAGTTTGAAATAAACTGAGATGAAAGAAATGTTTCAAACCTGAAATGTGCAGGGCTTCTTTCAAGATGGAATGTTTCTGTTTGCTTGCTTGAAACTAATTTTAGTTTGCCCATTTCTTTCCAGTGGAGCTTCTCACAGCCATGTTTCCCAGATCTGAGCAATAAGAACAGCTCTTTCTTTCAGGCCCTGGTCTTTTCGCACTGAGCTGTGCTTTTATGCCTTCAGGCCTTCTGAAATATTAGCCAATGGGGCAAAATGCTGCTCAACATGTGTAAAGACCTTGCCTTTCACCTTTAGGTCAGTCCCACCTCTACAACCCAAAAAGTACAATTCTTCCATTGTTAAATTTTACCTGAGGAGTAAAGGCTGTCACCTCACAGCTGTGTGAAAACCCACAGCTTCAGCTTCAACTCGAGGCAGAAGCTCACTGTTAGTATAAAAAATAGGTCAGGACATTTTCTGCAGAAAACATTCCTCCTGCAAATTTTTGGTCCTTCTCCAATCGCTTGCTAAAAGCTCATGACCATGGAATAAAGGCTAAGGTCAAATGTCCCAGAGGTATGAGACAATATCTCAGGATGCAGATGTCCTTGGGCTCTGATTTAGGTTTCCATGTGTCTTACTGCATTTGCTTAATGATTTCCTAGGCACCTATGGCCACAGCATCTGGGCTGTTGCCACAAATTAAATGCAATCAGACATTAAATCAAACTGCCTACACAGGTTGCAGAAACAGGTCTCCTCCTCCTGCTGCTGCTGGGCAGAAGGGACTCAGCAATGGGTCAAATTCATGCAAAGGCACTGCTGAGTAGATGCATCTTGTGGTGCTCTTGGAAAGCTGGCAGAGCAACTGTGGATTACCAGGAAATCTGCACTCCTGAACTGGAATTCTTCCTCCATGAATAACAAGAAAATAAGGCTGGAAAATATCTCAAATTGCTTAAATATTCTACAGCCTCACTATATAGAGAAGCTGCCCTTAGGCTTCCTTTTGGGCAAAATCTCAGGCATCATTCATGCAGCACAAGACCCTCAGGTTCAGACACTGAGACTTTGGTGTTTTCTGGTTTTTTATTAGATATTTATTCTCGCAGCATGACTTCTTGAGTTTGCAGTAGCACGTGTTGGGGGAGATGCAGCCCTGTCAGTGGCCACTGCCTGGTGGGACCGTTCGTGCCTGCACTTGTGTTTGATCCCATTTGGGATTTTATATTCCGTATGTTACTGCTGGAGCCAGACACACACATGACCATTATCAGCCCGAGTGCTAACAGCTGGAATGTATAAATTGTCTGATATAAAGGATGATTGATCGAGAAATGTTTCCAAGCAGTATGACTTAAATTCAGCCCTGTTTTGGGGTATGAAAAAAGTGTTATATCTAGTACAGTGACTGTGTGAAGTTATATCTGACTCACTGATGGTTTATCAAAGCAGCCAAAATAGCCAGATAATAATTCAATTTAATCCCCTTTCTTGTGAGAGAGTGAGGGAGAATCTCAGGGCATGTAAAATCTGTCTGCATGTGCCCATCTGCTTGCAATAGCTTTGTGTGGCAGCTTGTTTGGAAATTATTTGCACGGGAAGGAAAGGTCGCTATCTCTGAAGGACAAATTCCCACTCTCTGTCCAACAAACTCTGGGAGTCATTGGTCACCCTGGGCTGACAGCTCTGAATTGCAGGGCAATGTTTGCTGCATTTATTTCCCCAGTAATTCAGGGGGCGTGTGCAAGTGGAGGAGGTGTCACACATTTGGCCGAGTTCATGGTGTGAAAGAGTCACTAGGCCACGGTCACCTCAAAAACACCGAGGGATATTTACAGAACAGAAAAAATAATCAGAAGCTGTTTACTGATTAAACTTGAAGCAAGCCCAGGCCTTCCAAAAGAGCAATCATCTGCTATTCATCACAGATTCCTGCAAGTCTGGATGCAAGAGCTGTTGCGAAGCTCTGGAAGTCCTTTGTGTTCAAAGTCACTTTCTGCTGTTAGTACTGAGGATATGGAGCCTTTAGCTACCTGGACTGAGCCCGATTCCACTTCTGGACAGAGAGGAAAAGACATCAAATACAGGCAAAGAACAAAGATGAAGTAACACGCCCTATGTTGGGCATCATACACAGCTCAGAAGCACCCCAGCCCTCCAGAGCCACACTCCAAACCCCTCCTATGGGGCCATTCAGCAGCTGTGGCTGGAGACCAAATCTGCTCAACTACATCTTCAACCACAGCCAGGAAGGAGCTGTAAACTTGCTGGATAAATAAAGCTGTATTGGGTGAAAAATGACTGAGGATCCAAGTTAATTTGTATCTGAATGAAAATAAGATTTTTTTTTTCCTTTCTTATTTTTAAATACTATTCCTAAGAAAACAGGTTTATGCATTTGGATTGTCTGTCCGTTCCAGCTTTGGGTCCTGTTTATCAATGTGACCACACTTGGCAAATGGGGACTGAGACTTCTACCAGCTTTGTGAACACAGACAAAGCATCAGGAAGGGAGCCCAAGTGGTATTTAGGGCCCCAATCAATACAATCCCTGTGGATTTCTTTATTTGGTTGCTGAGAGTGGGAAGACTATTTTTAAAAATGGTCTGTACAGCTGCACCAACTCAGCGGTCCCCTGGGAGTGCCAAGATCTCCTCCTTGTTGCATGGCTTTGATCTTCTGGACTGATAATCAACTTCACAGGCTTGTTCAGCAGCTGATGCCATCAGACAGTGACCATCAGCTGTTGGTGTTTGTACTCATAATCCATGGATCCCTTCCAAACACAGCAGCACTGGATGGCAAGAAGGAAGAGGCCAAGCTACACCAGCAAATACCTTCACTCTTTGAAGATCAGAGTTTTCAGTGACATCACAGCTTGAAGGGTTAAATCTGATCTACTTTCCACATCAGAAAACCAAATCACCATGATATTTTCTCCCCTTTTAGATAGTCATCTTCCATTAGGAAAAGGAAATCAATTGCTGGGAGTTTTGTCTTGCTTGTAGTTGAGCTGCTGTGTAGGTGGAACTGTCACACATTAAAACTGCTTTCAATCATCAGCAAAACTCAAAAGGCAGCAACTTTCTTTCTCTGTTTCACCCTCAGTTTGAGGACTGATTTTCTAACACACCTATAGCTTTGGTGGGGAAACTGTCTCCTTCCTTGAACACAAGCAAGAAGGTAAAGGAAGAACAGCTTGATACTGAACATATAAAAGCTCTTAAAGTGAAAATGGAGCAGAAATCCCTGGGAGAGGTGTATGTGATGGAACAGATCCTGTACTTGGCAGAAGTGCACTCTGCAGCACTGGACTCAAGGAGAACACGAGGAGCTGGTTCTCCCCAGGAATGGATAATGCCAGAGTCCTCATCTCAGGGACATCACTTCAAATCTTACCTGGGTCACACAGTTCCGCTCTGCAGCCAGGAGAGTGCTTGGGTTATTGAAACACAGAATGAGCTATCAGTGGACACGGTGTTTAAACCAACTTGAACAATGACTCCCCGTGCACTTTGCAGCAAGTCATTTAATCTCTCTCTTCTTCTCTCCTCTGCAGGCTGAGGACAATACTTATCATATGTACTGGGACACTGTAAAGCTTCATCTGCTGAAATTATTGTTGCTCTTTGTAACTACAGAGTGTTACGAGAAGAGATAATGGAAGCACAAGTGAATTTCACATTTGAGTGGTGGCCATTAAGCCTTGCAAGAGTCCTCTGACTTTGAAGACATTATATCTCTCCACTCCAGTGAAAGATTAGCCTCTGAGGATTCACCTTGCATATAGCCCTAGACAGGCCTAATTTCTGGCCATGTTGTTATTTACTCCAGAGAAAAGAGAGTATATGAGTATTTTTTGAACCTGCTTCCTAATTTGAAATGTCTGCCTAAAAGTACATGCTGTTCCCACTTTCTCTCATGGGTAGCAACATCAGCATGCATTGCACTGCTTGTTGCCAGAAGTCAGGAACGTGCTTCTGAAATCTTCTGAGGAGATTCACTGGAAGCCAGGTACAGTCTCATCCCCAATTATTTTTTCTTTATGGATGTCTGGTACCTTTTGTATTGTCGGTGTAGGTGTTTATGCATCCCTTGCTGACTGTAGGATGCCCCACATTAGCACACCGGGAGTGAAATGTCTCCTATTACAGGAAAATGTCAATCCTGCTGTTTGCAGATGGGTGGATGGAAATGAAGTGCAGGGGTTGCCACAGGCATGTGCAGGAGTTATTGGATGCACCTGGATGAGTGTGGGATGCACACACAGGCACAGTGAGACCCATGGGTTTGCTTGCACACACATCAGCTGCACCTCATGCTCCCAGAAAGGCACAAAACTTCCCCAAACTCTCTGCATGGTTCTGGTAGGGCTGATCTCATGTGCCTCATGGACACAGAGAGCTCTTACCCAGGTGTTTACCCTGTCAAAACTCCAGGATGAACAAGGAAGACACACACCAGAAAATCTGCATAAGGGTGGAAGACCTGGGAGAGAAGACAGGAAATTCCACGTGAGCCAGGACCTGAGCCCTGACAATTCCAATGTTTAGCCAGGAGTTCAGGCTTTCCATTCTCCATTCTATCAGAAACCACCATCCTCATTTCCAACAACAAAGCCACAAAGCAGCTCTGCAGGTTCTCATCCAGAGTGAGTCATGGAGCTGTCCTTGGTGGCACATTTCAAGCACTCTGGTGAGGTTGCAAGGATTGGTTTGTCTTGCCACTTCAGTTTGTGGGTCAAAAATTTCAGGTCTAGAGTTGTCAGTCAATCTTGTCAAAGTGTTAAAAGTCAACAAAATATAAACTCTTTGAAATGGAAAGTGGAATTTTGCAGGGAGCCAGGTCTGAAAGAATTGTGACCAAAAAACTGGCTTTTTTATTCATTAAAATTCAAATGCAGATAAATAAGCAACAGCTCCAGTGAGGATTATGGAACTCTGGTATTTATGAGGGAGCAGAAATTTTATAAATATTGAGATTGGCTATTTTCTACCTACATACCTTATTTTTTAGAAGAGTAATAACATTTGCTAGCCCAGCAATAATACTATGCATTTATGCAGCAGCTTTCATCCAGAATTTTCCAGCGCTTTACTAACATTGGCTGGATGAAGTTTCATGGAGCTCTTATAGAGGAAATAATGAATTATTATTCCCAGTTTATAAATTGAGAAATGTTTGCACAAAAAGATCAAGGAATTTTGTGCAGAGGCGAAGGCTGAGAATATGGCAAAGCTGTGCCAGAGTCTGGGAGTTGTGACTACAGAAATTATTCTCCACATGAGGGACTTCACCAGTTTAAAGATGGCTAAGGAACAAAAGTTACCGCAGGAACTGATGGGCTGGACTTAAGGCACATCAGTCACTTTATACCAACCTTCTGTGTGTGTGCTGGAGGTGACAATAAATGGGAGTAACTTACTCTTGCAGATAAGCATCAATATTGTATGAATTAAATAAAGGTTAGATCAACTCAGAGCTGTGTGCTAAATAGCTCTGTGGCCTCGTGTATTCACTTCGTTTAGCTATCTCTACTTAGCACTGAATCATGCCATGTAAATGTCACTTTTATGGATAAGGTCAATTTAAAATATGTTCCCAACAGTAGCAGCAGCATCCACAATAACAACAACAACAACATCAACAACAGCCCAAATGATGTTTTAAAGGTTGTCAAAACTTCTCCTCTATAAGACTTTTTAATGAAATTTTCACCTGTTTTAAAAAGAAATTCTGTCAAATACAAGGAAAAAAAAGAGTGTCAAAATAAAAGATAAATAGACTGAACAGAACATGTATTTTCATCAAATTTTACTCTGTTAAAAATAAAAAATAGACTTTTTCCTCTTTCTAAATGGAAAATTATTCCATTAAATCAAAATATGGAGCAGGTTCCTTCAGCATATGCCTCCACCAGTATCACAAACTACCTCAGACAATTAGATTAAATTCTCAGATTCAGTCCTTTTGTGGGTTTGGATTTTTTGTCTCCTTTCTCCCCCTTTTTTCCTTTTGGCTATTTTCATGGCACGCCTCTAAGTGATCAAGATCAGTGGGCCACATAATCTCCAAGCAATTAATGGCTAAACTGCAGCTAAGGTGATTAGGAAATTTTAATGACTGAGTAATGAAGAAGAAGATGATGATGATAATGATTAAATTTGCGGATTTCTAAACTTATTTTACTTGTCATCATCACTGACTATTTTGATATAGTAGGTTCTGGCTCTGAGTTTCAACCTGGGCATGTGCAGGAGTGGAATTACACTGTTCTGGAAACACTCACATGCCATTTGGAAGCAGATTTCACATCACCATTGATGTAGGTATTGCTGTCTGGGAGCTTCACATTTAATCTAATGTCTTGTCTCTCACCCATTAATTTCTATCAATCCCTTTCTTTCCATTTACATGTAACACCTCTTTAAATCAAGCAGGGGTGTCTTTTGAAGGGCTCTAAGTGGCAAGGAATTCACAACATTTAGCTGTTGCAGGCATCAATTACCACTGCTGTTTAGAGTCAAACCTCCATCTAAGTTTGAGCTTGCCTTTGAAGTTTGCATCCACTGGGCTTTGTTGGAACCTTTTCATTTCAATTTAAGAGCATTTTGTTTACAAATCGCTTCCCCGTGTAAGTACTGGATGATGATGATGATCAAGTCATCGCTGTTCTTGCTGCATGTGATATAACCAATGTCTGCTGCTGGAAGCTGTCATTTCAACTCCCACATCAAGGGCTGGAATCCAGCTGTCTGTGGCATGAGCAGCCCTTCTTCTGGCATGCACAGACCACAGTTCTCAGCTGACGTTATTAAAGAAAGTGATCCCAAGGGAGAGGCTTCGGAGAAAAATCACTGATATTTGCCCATTTCCTTAGGACTTGCATATCTGAATCTTGTTTGTTTCTCTCTAGTTTCATGTAAAGCTGAATGTTGGAATGTTGGTGCTGTTTTATTTTGTTCTGTTTTGGTGGTGGTTTAGATTTTTGGGTTTTTTTTTCCCCAGGGACCACATTTCTAACCATGGAATATTGCTGGAATGGAGAATGCAGGAGAAGAAAGGGAAATGCAGGAGGCTTTTAGACTTAACACAGCATCTGTTTGTGCCTTGATTCATCCTGTGACAAAGCCACCACTCCTCAAAATCCCCTCAAAGCAATTCTGCTTGGTGGACTGAATCCACTGAGCTGCCTGTGCAGATTCCCAGGCAGAGCAGGAAGCTGGAAGGGTTTGTTGTTTTGTTCTCCCTCATGGCCAGTACCTGCTACGCTGCTGCTTTTCTCCTGCTGATCCTCCACTGATGGATCTGGCAGCATCTGAGGGGAAGGGTCAGAGTCCAATGGATTAATGACGCTTTGACTGACTGGGTGTTGTTTGATGTGTTGTAGATATGCTCAGTCTGTGTCTCCTGTCTCTTTATCTTCCCTGTGCAGTTCTGTTGACAGTTTCCCCCGTTGCCTCCTGAGCTGGCTTTTTACAGCACCAGAGATTCTCAGTTGGAATTTTTGCCTTTGCTTTCTGGATTCTCTCAGCCATCCACACCATAATCCATCCTTTTTATGTAAGGAGGGGGCCCATGAATGCAATAACCCACTTAAAAAGGGAAGCGGTTCACTTACTCTTTAAGAAGAGAAATATTCAAATAAAAAATCCTGATCCCAAAGCTTTAGGGGTGCAAAAAACTAAACTGCTGCTCTGAAACATCAGCATTCACTGCGATTGCTGCTGCCACAGACACCTCTCCTGTGCACGTTGCTGGTGTGCTGGAACACTGGAGTGTGCCACAAGAGTTGAAACAGTTTCCTGCAGCCCATTTTCTCACACAGTGGAGAAATTCTCACTCTGAGCTGCCAGGGAGAGTCTGAGCTTTCCACCAAGGTGCCATTTCATGTGGGGCTCTAATGAAATGTGAAGTCCAAGACACAGAACAGTTCTGGGCTCTTTTCCCAAGCTGGTGAGTGTGAGAGATGCTGGAGGTGTGAAGAGGGAAGGATGAGCTTGAGGTATGTGGGTCTTGGCACGTCTGATGAGGACAGCAAGTGACCTCTAGGAAAGATTTAAACACAAAAAGAGAAAAATGAAAAGAAGAATCTGACTGTAGCAACACTTGGAATCCAAACATATGATGGCTCCAGAGATAAAATAAGGTGTGTTGCATCAGGATCTGAATCTCCAGGACTTGCTGGACACCAAGAGGTTCCATTTAATCCTGGTGCATTCTACTCTTTGCCTTGGTTTTAAGCGCAGCTCTCTTTATCCATCCATTTAATTGCTCAGGCTTTCCAGAAAAAATGGCAGAGTTTCTTACAAAGTGTGCTAAGACTTGCAGAAGCCATAGCTGTGTGTGTCTAGGTAAAATGCCAATAAAGAAAATTATTATTGGATAGACAGGGAAATTCTAGAATTCAGAATTATCCCACTGAAAAACTGAAACTTTTTTAAAAAATTTTTTCCTCCCTTTCCCAATTGAAATATTAATCAAAAGAGCTTCCATGGATAGAATAATGACTTTGTGTGTGTGTGGTTAATTCAAATCTCATCCTACATGGAGTTCTGAACTCACTGAGACCATTTTTGATGCTCTAGAGATAAAGCTTCACTACAAAGAGAGTCAAACTACATAAAATCACAACAAGTAAGTTTGAAAATGAGCGACCTCAGGAGGTCACCCAGTCCATCCCTGCCTCAAGGCTCCACCAGCTACTTCTAAATCTTTCCTGGTAGATGTTTGTTTAACCTGCACTTAAAAACCTCTGGTGGTTCCAATCTCACAGCAATCTATTCCAGTCCTTAACTGCCCTTACTGCTGGATGTTTTTCTTTCATGCCTAATATAAAATAAACAATTATCTCTGTTTTCTGACCCATTTGAAGGCACTAATTATTTGCTTTCAGATGTTCAGACCACACTTTTCAACTGAGAAAACATCATTCTTCAATCAGGCTGATTGGGCAGCAGGTCAGATATTCCTGTGCTTATACATTTTTGTTTACCATACACAAATCCCTTTTTGTTTATTTGTATTTTCTCTCTCACATGCCATATTATTCTTTGCCTCTCTGTCCATTCCTCTCCACATCTCTTGGTTCTGCCTATGTTTCCAATATTTCCTTTCCCACCTCCCAGCCCAGCAAGTGAGAGCCCAGGTCAAGCAGCTGCAGCTCCAGCAGCTGATTTGTTGGTGGCTGAACTGGCAGGGCTGACGTCAAGGAGAGCTCTCAGTTTGTCCTACTGGCCCTTCCCTGAACTATTGATGTAAATATGTGACAAAAGCGTCCCTCATCCAGGCTGTTACTCTCGAATGAAAACATGACATGTCCATAAAGTGTGATCTATGTGTAATCATCACACACATGCCTTCAGACAGGGGAGAGAAGTGACTTGCTAATTAAGTTTTACAATCCAGCGGTTGTGAGAAAGATAAAAACATGTCCCCGGTCAATCCATTACAAAGAGAACAGAACATCTGACCTTTTCATCCTGCCTTCCGTTTGCACTCGCTGGATCCATAACCTTTTCCAGCTGGAACGGAAAGTTCAATTAAGTTTTGTTGGCTCAGAAAACTGCCCATGTCCTGGAGAGTAGATGAGGCACTCAGGGGCTGCAATTATCCATCTGGTGCCACTTCAGCTATAATATCTATATATTTATATACATACTGCCATCGCTTGCAAGGGTAAACATTGTGCTGAGTTGCTCAGAGGGGGGTCACTTTCCTCAGTGCTGGGGACTCCTTTGATCCCCATGTCCCAAACCACCAGGGCAAACCCAATGTCACCAAAGCTTCTGCCACTCAGCCTCAGAGGGAATGTGTCAAAGTGGGATGGATTCATCATGTACCACCCAACCTTTCAAGTTTCCATCTCTGCCGATCCACTGATCTATGGATCTGCACTTCCCTGTGCGTGCAGAACGTTGGGAAATAATTTAATCTATGTTGGGGAAGAAATTTTATAAATACAGACACATGTATATATTATATATAGTTAACACTTTTGAGGACAAAGTGCTTGGCCTTGGCAAATCACTCATGCAATTACATCAAAGATGAGGCACTGACAGCAACCAGCACATCAATCATCTGGCTGATCAATAACCCTGCAGTACATGCAATCAAACCTAATCAGCTTCACATAGCCTCGGGTGAGAGAACATCTGAGATCCTCACCACACACAGAGGCTGGAGCTTCAAGGGCTCATCTGAAAGTTTGCTGAGATGAATTTTCCCTTTGGGAATGTTTTTAGCCTGTTTACAGGTCTCCAACTCTCTCTAAAAGAGAAGCAAAACATCTTAGATCATCACACCTAAGCTGTAACTGAGTCCTTAAGAAAAGGGATGTGACAGTGACATTCGTTCCAGTAAACCACAAGGCCAGTGGGCATTGCAGCTCATACCACAAGGCTCTGCCTTGTACAGGATGTTTTCAAAAGATCAATATAAATTTTACCTTATCCATTGGATGCTAAGACAGATAACAAACAAGTATGGATCTGAGTACAACAAACAGTCTGCTGTGGTGCAAGTGGCAGCAGTTCAAGTCAGTACCATGAAAACATAGGTTATCCTGCTCAAAACAACAGGAGAAGAAAACCTTAACATATCACTCTCAGCAAAGAAGGAATGCTGGGCTTCCTACTTCAGGAGTTCATGGATTTGGGACACGTTATTTCTGACACCCCACCAGGAGTCTGTGCAGGGCTGGGTGAACAGAGCTATTTCTCAAGAGGTTGCCACAGTCACCAAGTCCTGCAGTGGCAGGAGACAGACAATCTGCCTCCATTCACACTGGTCTTAGGGCACAGGAAAACTCAGCATGTGTCACAGCATCATAGAATGGCTTAAAGATCATCCAGTTCCAATCCCTGTCATGGGCAGGGACACCTTCCACTAGCCCAGGGTGCTCCAACCTGGCCTTGGACACTTCCAGGGATGGGGCAGCCTCAGCTTCTCTGGAAAACCTGTACCAGGGCCTGCCCACCCTCACAGAGAAGATTTTCTTCCTAATGTCTCATCTAATTTCCCCTCTGTCAGTCTGAACTCAGGCATTCCTGGACAGCAGCCTGTTCATGACCCCTGTTGGCAGCACAGCAACAAGTTTGCCTCGGCAGTTTGGCTGCTCTGATGGCCAGCTCTGCCACGAGAGCAAAATCTGCTTCTCTCAGCAGAAAATAAATAAAATCTGAAATGCATAAAGGAAATCTGTCACTGAA